>PNEQ01116792.1:0-19830 GCA_003012365.1 Medauroidea extradentata | reverse complement strand
CACTTTAAATAAAGTGCAAACAAAATTACCTGCACACTTGCTTCGGGAATAGTAATAAACTGTTACATGTTGACAAGAATTACTTTCAATCGTTGATATGTAAATAATATTTGTTACCGTAAGACGAGGTGAACAGGATCACTGTGGGGGGAATAGGATCAAAATTTGAAAAGAATTTGAAGCCAACAACGTTTCTTTTTAAAAGTAATGTTCCAATCAAACTAACTGTCAACAGCATTAATTTGCCTGTCAAGAAAAAAAAGTTTCTAATACAAATATTGCATAATTTCGTTCTAAATCTTTTGATCCAGTTCACCCCAGCGATCCTATTCACCTCGTTATATAGTACAGAATTAGACTGAAGCAAGGGTTATATCAACCAATACATAGGACATAACTGATTCCCCACGATGGCAACAGGTGATAGGCACGATACAGATCATTACCGATGCTAACCTATATACAGATTCACTTTGAAAAATTATGTTTAACACAGAAATAGACAAATACAGATTCCCCAAGGGGGCGGTAGGTGACGTCAAAGAGACAGAGAATGGTCGATTTACTTTGGCTGGTATATCATATGGACCATGGCCGATTCACTTAGAAGGTAACATGTTACATAATTCAAGAAACATGCTGTTCATGATTCCACATGACCAGAAAATCACTGTGGCCAATTACCCAAGACGACAGTACCGTAAAACGGGGTGATTAGAAACACAATATTAAAGCCAAATATTCTGTATTAATATTGTTTAAAAAATTCAGCTTTTAACTTGGCAAATTAAAACAGTTTACAAACAGTAGTTTCATAGTAATTATAGATTTTTTAAGCAAAAGGTGTCGGCTAGGAATTTAATTTTGTTTCTATTTACCTAGTTTTACGGTACCGGTATACGATACTCTCCAATATACATAATGGATTACTGATTACCACCAATGCAAGAAAAAATTAGCATGATTTAAGCAATGGCCCATTCTTTCAGACAGTAGTTGTTGACATCCAAGAGATAGGCCATGGCCGAATCACCAAGGTGGTGGTAAGTAACATTACTAAATATACAGGCCATGACAAATTCGCTACAACTGTAACATCATAAAAGAAATATATTATGTCTGATTCACCACTTTGACCAGACTATGTCCATTTCGCTATGAATGCTGCAGCAACACTGACCAAATAATCAAGATGGGGTGCAGGAAAAGTCCTTTTCGATGGCCAATTTAAAAAAAAATCTGCAGTGGGTTACAATATTGAAGATAAGCCCCTATGAACCATGGTTAATTCCCTGAGTCCCACAGATTGGAGACGTCATCAAAGATACGAGCCGTGGTTGATTCCCCTGTGGGAGAGGACTTAGGAGCCAGGTGGCATCATAAAATATGTACGCCATGACCGATTCCCTGCGCTCAAAAATCTTGAAACATCAACTAAAATACATGCTATAGCCAATCCCCTGCGAAACAGAGTGTAGCCGAATCCTTAGGAATCTAAATTCGGAGCCATGTTGATAGGATTTCTTGTGGGATTGTACTGTGCAGCGCGAATAGAAAATTCCAGAATTCAAGATGGCCAGCATGATGATGTCATAAAGGTCAAGGACATTCAAGATGGCTTCCGGGTGATATTCTTTATGGCTGTGCGGCTTCAATCACCCCGCCCCAAGCAAATACACTAGAATCACATATCTAGTGGCCTCCTAATTCCCAACAAAAAATTACCCTTCAAGGTACAGGAATTTCACTATAGACTATTGGACTGCTACACAGAGATTTGATATCACCTCCATTCTTGTTATTGGACTACTTTTAAAAATTCTGATGTAGTGTGCAGAGTAGGGTCATTTACTAAGACCTCACTGATTTCTTCAACAGTTTATGTAGACGTCTGTTCATCAGAGGTATCTACTTGGAGTCTCATCATACAAGCAGTTATGCATCAACTGCAAACTGGTGAAAGTCATTAAAAAAAATAGGAATGGTGGCCGGATTGTTTGCAAGCATCTGTTTCGGAGAAGAATCTTCATTTAGTGTAAAGATGTGCAAACCTCTGCTACATACAGATAGGGGTGAATGTCGCAAACTGATTCTTTCGAGATTTCAACAAGTCACACAGTAACATTTTTCAGGCTTGTGTAAGTACCCTCTTTGAATACTAAATATCTTCTCCCCTTTCTGAATTTGTGACAACACAGAAACAATGCCAAACGCACTTGTGTCCACTAATAAACTCACCCTTACTGCTTGGGATGCCCAAGATTGTGAAAAATATTTTAAAGCAGCATCACACTCAGGGATGAAGCTAAGGTTTCTTTTGCTTCTGTTAACACACATAACTTGGCAATGGTAGCAATTCCACACTCAAAGCTGCAGTTGGTAACGTCAATATATTTGGCACTGTATCGTACAAAGCAAATTTCCCAATGCTGGCAAAGCATGATGAGAAGATTTGTTTTATATTTGAGAGACTAAGTGTATCTAACATGTCTAACAGTAACAATCCACGTAAAACTTCACTTAACATCCACGACAAGATTGGCGTATCTACAGGTGTACTACGAAACGAATAGTAAGTCATCATCAAGGAGTGAGTTTTTTACAATCAGCTGCTACTACAAATAAAAACTCATGTAATCGACCCTAAGATTAATATGAACTCCATCCTGTATGGATTGCAGTAGGTGGCATCCAAGACATTTCTTTAAAACTCTATCTACAGACCCAAGCTGTTTGTTACTGTCATTTACACACATCACAAGCCTTCCTCCCCCCTGGAATCAGACATTTGAAAATATTTTTCTTTGGTATTCACGACTGCTCACAACAAACAATCTCTCCACGTAAACTGCTGCCACCAGTTACACAGAGCTAGAGCAAAAGCAGGCAGTTATTGCGTGCAGTGAATTCTCATCCTTCAATTTTGTCCTGATTGTTACAGTTATTCTCTTACCAAGGTAGCAGTGTGCCGTAAATGGACACAATAGTTAAGCCAACTCGTGAAGGTGGAAATAACGTCTAAGTCCCATGTCAGGTACGTTCGGCAGGCAACAGCTGAGGGCATGACGTCACGCAACAAAAAGCAAAAGTTATGGGGAAAAAAATACATAATTCACAACATGAAAGTGTGGTTAACAAATTCTTAACTGCCTTTAGTAGAAAATAACCGTGGATAACATTTCATGTTCGTAAATAGTGATACAGTTATTGGAGAGTGACAATATTGACGTTGTGCATGAAAACATATTAGACTTCTGTGTGTATTATTAGAAAATATTATGGTCTTGTAGTTTAATTTGTATTAATTCTATGATTGTTTACTTCCACACACTAATAACATGTTAACTTTCACTCATCTTCATTTCGAAACTAGCGAATGTAAAAAGCAACTACATGATATACCCAAGGTAAGCCCACAAATCCTCGGCAGCAACGATATTGAAGTGTTTTGAAAGAATTGTACGCAACAAAGGTAGGTCGTATGCTATGTCAAAAAATACTAGCTTGTTTAACTAGCTCTTATTGCTCAAGTATCCAAATATTATATGTGCATGCATTATGACAGAACATACAAATATAATAATAATTTACGTATTTTAAATAGCATCACGATACCATAGAATAATATTTTTTCAGTGTTGGTTTAATTAACTGCAATACGGATGCTCAGAAATATTCACGTTCATGCAGTTTGAATATTGGAAATTAAATGTTTGACATTCCTAACATATCGTAGTGTAACGTTATACGACATAGTTGACAGTAATATTTAGTAAGTTGTGCGTTCATAAATTACAATAACTTTACACTTCATACATGCTTGCACTATGTAGTATGTGATGATAATCAATTGCTTGTTAGTCAGAACTGTCTAGTCAGGTATTACATACACATTAAGAAAATATGAGGAAAATTGATCTTTGCATCACATTCTTGTGACAATATTTATTTTACGTGATACGTAGCTGCTCAGTGAGCTTTGTGGATATAACAGATGTTCGGACCCATGGACAGAACCTTGTGTGCAGTCCTTTTGCAAGGTAGAGCGACAACTGTTTCCATCATTTGGGGTTAAAGTGACTGTTTGCGACTACCTGGACTCAAAACTCTCAACATTATTATGTAATCAGGATCAAGTTTATTGCTTGATATGATATATTTAGTGTCTCAAATGCTTTGATCAGTGGTTGTTTCAAAAGGTTTCATTGCAAAGAATCACTACAGTGATGGTGCTACATGTTTTGTTAGTGCTTAACAGATGTGAAGTTAAGTCGCAATGGACCAGCTGCGTCACTCCAATGTTTTACATGTAAAAATGTGAGCGAGTAGTCAAGACCATAACATCACTGCAACTGTCAATTAAATATTACAGTACTGTTAAAATATGCATTGGTTTCAGCTCGCAGTATGAGAATAAGAATACACGAGCGTTGAATATAAACATTTTTATACAATATACCTATGCAACTCTTGTTATCTGGTTATTGGAAAATTTGTGCACTTTTCTAACTTACTGTTTTTTATAAATACTGTAGGTATTCTATTTTCGTGTTTGAAATTGGTGGGCAGCTACAATAATTTGACGTTGAAAACCTGGTGATATTTTAATTATTTAGGCTGGGTTAAATAACTGAGCATATTCGAATTAATAACATTTGCAAGACTTAAGAGTTAAGAGTACCGGAGAGACACACACACATTAATACAGTATAAATGTCAAAAATACGTAAAGGCGGGAAAAGGCCGCTAGGCTACTAATTACAATAAAATGTAGATAGGAGTGTACAAGTACTTACAGAGCTGTACTGCACGTAGAGGAACATATAACACACATTTTGCGCGGGTACACAGTCGCGACGTTTCACTGGCTTAGCTAGTTGTCCTTAAGTGTGTTATATGTTCCTCTACGTGCAGTACAGCTTTGTAAGTACTTGTACACTCCTATCTACATTTTATAGTAATTATTATAAATGTCACGTCTTTGTAACAATATTGATACGTATTTGTTACTTCTGTTAACATCATGTAAAATTTATCCTATCATCAAATTATGAATCTATGTATCTAGGAAAGTGGATCGACGTTCACATTCATTCGTAATACTGTAGTTCTTTAAAACATACACATTTATTAGATGGACAAGTGATTTAATGTCAGGTGTGTTACGATAAATGCTAGTATAAATAACAAACAAAACATACTGAATGTTACAATTCCACAGTATATGTAACAAAGAATTATTGAACCATCCTGATGTCTCACATTTAGTATCTTTAAGTTTTTTAATATTATGAAGGTGTCATACCTGCGATTTAAACAAAATGATAACATCTATCACTTCAAGTGCACATGTTTATTTAATCTTAATTAACTACACGGACTATACAGGCATATATGCAGACAGAGATGTTATGACTGTATCACTTCCATCCCAGATTTCCTGTTTGGGCCTTCCCAATGTGTATTATAAACCAACACGTGTCACTTTTGCATTTACTAAATGGTTTGTGCGACACACTGATTCAGGCAATATACCTGGTTGCTTGAGAAAAGTGTGAACGGGTGAAGCTCCAATCCTACAACAGAACCTGTGCTCAGCGCAGTTCCAACGCAACGCTATTCGTTGTTCCACAGGTTGCCAAAATGCCAGGCTCCCACTTGCACACAGCCGATGATTGCCAACATGGACTTTAATTACTGCAGTGGCCCACTGTTTGTGTCCATGACTGTACACGTATATTTATACATCAAAACTATCTCTGTCAACTGCTGAGTATAATTTGCAGTCAGCAGAGAACCATTCACTAACGTCACTGTGCAAACACAAAATAATGAGTAACTTTGGAGAAATGTTTGTGAGCATCATGTGAGTTTTTGGTTGTTTACGAATGACTGAGCCAAGACTGACTTGCTTCTTGAAACCAGCAAACTGCAGCAGATTGGCAGCAATGTGTCATAAAATTGTTCCACACCATAAGACACTGTACAACCTGTCCAATGCTGCTAGCGAACTTTCAATTGGATGAATATGCTAGTTGCTAGCTCTTGGAGATGTAAAAAGAAACTCGCCGAAAGTCAGGCTAGTAACAGACAGAACATACACTTGTTGCAATGTGCATATGACAGTACGGTATAAGGGGTTGCCAATATTCCTGCACAAAAATGGCAAAAGACTAGCCTAATACAATGCACAGTGCAGAGAGTAAATACAGGTACATGAGTACACCATCACAAATTCAAAATGGGTCTTAAGTGTTTGGCACTGATTTCAGTTTTTTAGTGCAAAAACATAATCATATAGTTTAAAAGTAGCAGTCTGCAACCATAAATGCATATACCTATATTTTTGTTTTGGAAGAAAAAAGTTTTAAATTGTTCACATGTTAATTGTTTCCAGCATAATGATTTAATTATGTTCTTTAAAAATAAACAACTGATATTGGTTTGGCTGTCGAAGAGATAAAAAAAATTACAAACATATCAACAAATCACGTCACATAGTCCAAGTAAGGTCACATAAAGGTAACACGTTGGACCCACATTTGTGAGGTTTGATTCCCAGTTTCGGCCATAAAGATTTCTGCTTAACATAGTTTGCCAAAATAGCTCCAGGTGAATATTGGGATGGTTATTTAACAAAGACTATGATTGATTCCTCTCAGGTTCTGTGATTGTGTTGAATTAACGACCTCGCCGTCGATAAAACGAATCCCACTCATCCTTCATAACCTTGACATATGTTGAACACACAATTCAGTATGGACTTATATAGCAGATACTCCTGCCATAAACTTACTTTAAGCAAATACTGTGGAATGATCTGGGAAACTATAAAATTTTAACACCGTTGAAACACGAAAAATGTGTTTATGACAAATAAATTTACAGACTGATTCTGTCCTGTCTTATGCTTATCTCGTGTAAAACCAAAACCAATAATTTATCTGTACTACATACCAATTAATTTTTAAAGAAATGTGACAAATAAGAAATTAATTACCTAATATTAATAAGATTGAACTTTAGGATTTCCATAAGAAAGAAACTAAAATATGCAAATTACTGTATTATTAGTTTGAAACATCACAGAAAGAGTAAGTCTGTAAAGTTTAAACCCATATTTGTAACTAACATGCAAAGATAAAGGTGTTCAATGTGTAATGCATTACTTCAGAAATAACAGATGCTTCTATCAACAAGAACAGACATAAAATACCGTAACTTGTGTCATGTTTTTGAATAACTTTCCTGTATTGTAGTTGTATTAAAATCTCATTAACATACCAGGAAGAGAAGAAGCTGTCTTCCATTTTCACAATAGAAAATTTAATATTGTAGGAAACATTTCATGAAGACTATCATCTTAAAGTTTGAAAATCATGCTATTCAAAAATTATTGATACAGATATCTTGCAGCAAATTTTCTCCTTGTTGAATAGTTGAATACTATTTGACTACACTTTTCAATATTAAATAGCCATAATATTTTTATTAAAAAAAAAAAAAAGACATATTTTGTTTTAATAAAAAATTTATAAACTGTAATCTATTCTGGAACAGTATATTTTGAATACAGGTTATTTCTGCTTCTCCAATCCACAACAAATAAAATTAAATCAATTTACAGAATATACAGAACAGTATACTATTTGTCAAATTCCTCTTGTACAGCTCAATCATGATTAATTTCCATCTCCATGACCTGTTACAGTTGGTCACATTACTAACGCAGAATGAACGTACAAGGTGCATGACCTTGGGCAAAAGAATTGGACACATTCTATTTCCTAGTTTCATTACAGATCCACCTATACTAGAAATTCTCGCTTGAGATTGTCATCTTGCATGTTATTGTCACATACATTGCATCATCTACGAGGTGCTTTAAGTGTGTAATGCAAGCTAGACATTACACCAATATAGCCACAGTATAGATCAGATGCACAGACACTACCTCTGTACCAAGTAGTGAAGCCTTTATAACGCGAGGCTGATTAGAGAGAAGCATTCATCTACACAAGTAAGTCATTGCAGCAACACACCCTGAACAGTGTGGACCAATTGCCTAGTAACCACTAGTAGTATAGGTTTGGCCACAATAATTCAAGGGGCAACATCATTAGTATTTTTTAACAATAAACCCTTAAGATAATATCTATTATTTTATTGACCAATGACTTTATTTTCGAAATCGTAAATATTACAAAATACTAGTTTTTAAACAGTAATAAGTACAGCCAAAAATTATGAAGAGATATTGTTTAGAACACAGCTAGACAAGTCAACATGACCAAATGATATTCCTAGTATTTCCTCAATCACTCATATCGAAATTTCAGATAGTTGAACATAATGAACACTAGCTTCAAACATACTCTTGTTCAGACTTTCACAGCTGTTTATCAATTATGTACTCTCTTCAGTTTACGAACAACTATGTTGAGATGTAGGCAAGATTCATGTTGACAAATGCGAAGCACTGCCACACAGTTTTAAGTCTCGTTCCTGTCATAATCTGAAATAAGAAAACACATTTCATTAGGTAATAATATATAACACAGACCTACAAAGATTACTTTAGTGAATTTCACATATAGCTATGCTGGGATTATGACAAATATACATAAATAAGTTTTTAAATGCTATTGCAAAAATTTAAAAGAAAAAAATTATATGTAGTTTAGTGTAGGGAATAAAATGAACCGTACCTAATATACGTTTTGCCGTCACAGACAGCTTACTCACTGGAACTTATTCCAGCTGAACAATACGAGCTGGGCATGCCTAGAAATACCGGCTTTAGGTTTGAAAACCTTATGAACTTCTGGTGTTGATTACAAAAATATATTTTAAGAATGTTATCAATAAAGTTTGGCTTACCTATACATTTTCAGAAATACAGTACAGTAGTTCAACTTCAGTTTTTCAAAACAAGATATTCCAACCAACAAAAGAACACCTATAATGTGAATGCAATGAATTATTGATCTCATTAAATACAATAACTCTTTGCTATGAGATATAAAATTTTAATTATGCCAAGATAGTGAAGGTTTCTTAAATATAATTTATTTTTAGTTAATTTCAAGCAAACAAATAACCATTAATGTAGTGTTTACAGTCTCATTAAATTCGGTGTTCGACTAAAGTCACATGATGCAGTTTAGCAATATTTTGTAAATTTGACTGTACATATTTGAATGTTGCAGTAGAAGAGCTAAAACAGTCCTGTAAGCAGTATGTGACCCAAAACGTATGAATGGTTATCATTATTTTTCGTAGTATAGCTTGCACACTTGTCTTGTAGATGTTCATATTTGAAGCACAACCATAAACTTGCTTCCTTCAATGTTATAGCTGTAGCCATAATATTACACCAAATATTATTTGTATTACCAGTTATACTGTCAGTATCATGCATTCAACAAAAAGTTCTGTTGTGTTAAAATTTCCATATGCAATGCTTGGTTAAATAATACGGACTTTAAATCAGATGCCCACATCAAAAAAGTTATTGCAGTCTCTCAACGTACTCACTGTGCATTGTGTAGAATTTGTAGTCAACGGTGTGCATGTCATAGCATAATTTTGGTAGCACCTCATTTCTGGGCAGTGGGAATGGAGTTTTATAATACCCATACAGCATCATGAATGTTTTGAAAGCAGATGCCAAAATATTGTTCAAAGACACCAGTCAACAAGTTGCACCTACACATCATTGGCACCAAGGTGCGTGTGTCACAAATTGTAGCTCATAGTTGACATCTTTAGACGAAGCGTGCCACGGTTCTGTTTAAGCAAAACCTAATCGCATCATGCCTCATTATGATCTTCACGACATTGTTGAGCTGATTGAATTTTTATTCAGCTGTGCTGTTCTTGTACCACAATATATGGTATACTAATGATTGGAACTGTTTCAAATAGGCGATAGAATTCTTTGCAGCACAGCACATGTACACTGGATGTATGAACGAGTCCGAAACACATACTTGATAACCTTATGTCAACACAACAGTGTTGCCACTAACGAAGCCCTCCTACATAAATAAACTTCAATTCATACATCATACATACAGTATTTCTGGATTGCAGGAACCATGTTCTGTTTTCAAAAATGTTCCCATCTTTGGGTAATTCTCAATAATGGCAGCTACAGAAATTTGCAATTATTAAGCTGGTGTTTCCTGAATGATAGTCCTTGTCCTGATAAAACAAGAAATATTACAGCTAATCTTATTGTGTCCATTTTCTTGTTGATTAACATGCTCGTTCTTTAGCTTACATCTGTTTGTAATGCACCTTAATTTGTCACTTACATGTAACTTAAAACAGTGCAATTTGACTTTCATTAGTGTCCCTCTCTAATTGTAAAAGAATGGTTATTCCATTATTTTATCTAAATATGATGAATGCATAATTTTCCTTTTTGCATCACAATCTGAACATTGGGATATGAACAATGTCCTAAAAATTCTTATCCAGTAAGCAATGTAAATTGACTGCATTTGTTTCTAGTTCCAAGTTGCTTGTAGTTCAATGTGTTTTTTTTACCACTTGTACAAGCCTGCCAACTTGTTTTCTGTGCTTGGTATTTCTGTTTTTATGTTAAGGTGACTAAATGTGCTTACAAATTGATTAATACTATACACTAATGTTCAACAGTTTCATTATACTAAACTATAGCAAATCTTATATTCTAATTGAGGTTTGGGTTTCCGACATTCCCAAATTTTTTTTTTTTCTGTATTAGATATGTGAGATCCTTTACTACTGTAAACGCTATAATGTTTTTAATTATAAGTTTTAAATATGTATTTTTGTTGAGTTGGCAATGGCATATATTAAGTATGTATTGTATAGTGTGTTGAAGTTGGTCATAGTGTTTTAAAAATTGCAGAGTTTTTGAAATAATGAAGTTCAGTTGACCATCGGCTGTTAGAATGTAATGAACTGTTGTATAAGTGCCGAAAATATAAAGTTGCTGATTCACTCGTTGCTTCTGTTATTTATTGCATCATACTTTCCAATTTTTCTGTAAAGTAAAATATGTGTGTTATACACATATTATTATTATTATTACTAGTATTTACGACGTACCTGTCTTTGTAGTTTGCTGTTTGTCGTAATGTTTTATATATATTGTTTTTTAACTTTTGATTATTATTGCGGTGTTAGGTTTAGTAAAAACAAAGTCTTATCACTTTCTATAAGTCGATGATGCACCGAGTTACTGACTCCCGTGGGCGTGGCTAATAATCGTACAGACCCGTCAATCTAGCACAGCCGATACACTAAGTTAAAGTTGAATTAGTAGCACCCCATCATCTGCCACCGACGTGGATTAAGTGGCCTTGTCGGCGGTCTACCGTCCCAACCTAGAGACCCTTAAAATTCAGCTTAACCACCGATCAACAACACTGCAATTACCTAGGTCAGTGGTCGCACAAGGCAAGGGCCTCAGATATTCTCCCCCCCCTGCACTGAAGTGTAGCGACATAATGCCATGCATGGGGAAATCGTGGTCTGTCTTCTATAAGCCTTCCAGCCGTCACCAGCTCACCAGGATGGTCCTGGGTCTAGACCCACGACGTGTTGCTGTCCTTGGATAGTGAACATACTCATCATGAGCCTCTGGTATCATGCTAACGGTGAGGTCTAAGGAGTCACCCATCAGAGTATGACATTACCTAAACAGCCACTCCGTTCCTATCTAAATAATGTATTACAACTGTGTAGTACTCTGTATTGTAAACTATTCAGAGTAAAGCCACCATACTTAGATAATTTATTTCATTAAACTAGTAACTGTCACCCAAAGCATTATCCACTAACTAGTTTCAGCACAAGTGCCTACCTCTGACTAAAGCCACCCAACCACTTTACTCTTGTGTAAAGCAGTTCAAATACATGTTTTATACCAGTATGTACAAATACCATCAACATGGTTTTAGTTAGTAGCCTTTCTACAAGTGCAGAATTGTTATGGTTTTTTAATCTATAAATTAATGTAATAAGTACAGGACATACTAATTGACATCAGAAAAAAAAAAGCATTTTTATAATTCAAATTTATAATATTTTATGATAAACATAGGTTCTGAACTGCAGAAACCATGTAATCTGGGTGCAGAAAAAATATTGTCAAAGGTACACAAAACACGCAAAAACTTAAGTGGATTACTGTTTTTATTTACTGTATCACTCTTTAATAAAAGCATCACAATATTTTTTTTTTATTTTTGCACAATACTGTAAAAATTAGGGAACTGTATTAAATTACTGGTATCCAAAATTCTGAGTACAAGAAATATTAATGTTGCGAACACTGATTATCAATTACAAGAAAGTACGGGTTAGTCACATTCCGCAGAATTTTTTGACAATCCGAGGTTTGATTCTACTTCTAACCTACAATACATACTCATGCCACATATAAAAAATGAAGCTACAATGAAACTAAAGCATAATTTACAGGAAACAACATGTCTGCAAAACGTCTGCAAGATGCTAATCTGTACATAAATCTCATTTAAGAATTTCTTGTGTGAAGTGGCTCTCCATCTTGAACAAGTTGAGGAGATAGAACACTTCATATTTTTTGGTGCCCTCTCCCACAACAACTTGTTTGAAATGAACGAGACTATTGGTCACTCTGCACTGCTCATGCTAATAGTTGTACACCGGTAATAGATATAGTAGGAGTAAATCATAACTGAGCTGCGCAAAGAGAAATTGGTCAATAATATAGCTGTCACTTCAAGATTTTCTAATCACAGTGGATACAAGGAAACATAAATAACATCAGTATACCGAAAAGATATCATAAACTACATTATAATTTTCTATATTATAGATTAGAACTGTACAGGTTTTTTTCTAACGTAATAGCTACAGGTCATCAACCAGTCTCTGCCAAGTTAAAAAATTGCTGCAAGATATCTGTGTAAAATGTTCAACTTTATTGTTTTTGCACTCCAGAATTCAAGCATTTAAGTTCACATCAAAGGTTTCATTCAGAATCAAACATTGCACAGCAAAAGAGACACTTTTCTGATAAGATAAAACAGTGATATCGGTGACTGTTAAGTCTAATGATCATTTAGTTGTTACTAATGTTGTTCTAATTTGACTAAGCTGTTGAGTTCAGGTAACCAGTACTGAACATTTGTTATCAATATGCAAACAAATCATGCAAATAGTCAACACATGATCGTACATTCTCCAGTGTTTTGGAAACTATTTCTATACCAAGAATTTTTTGTTTATCTTCCACTCACTCACATGCACGCACGCACACACACACACATAATCTCATCACTTGCATTCCACCAAAGCAATTCTGGTTTGATTTCTGCAGGAGTCGGGTCACAGATTTGTGCATGTGAGAATCATGTCTGATTATGCTATTGGTCTGCGGGTTTTTTCGAGGATCTCCCGTATACTCTGCACTTATCATTCAAGCACTGCTCCATACTCACCTCATGTCACCTTTCACCAGCATGAAAGACCTAGATGCTAAGTGCTAACCAACATCTCTCACTCACTCTCCCATCCCGCCTTGCTCTTTCCTTCTCTCGCATTCTCTCTCACACTACTTAGTACTTGTCAGGTAAAGAAGTAAACTTTTTAGAAATTCAAATATTTTTATGTAACAAATTATATTGCTTGTATAGTAAAAACACTACAGATTCACAAACTACAAACGAAACCATCACACTGCTTAAACTAGCCACTTAACTTCCAACTACTGTAGTGACAGGGTACAATGTTCCCATCATCTTTTTTATTTGCACAGTTATGTGCTTACATTTTTGGTACTGTATTTAATTTCTTCACGACTATTCCTGTCTGATATTTCTATTACGCTGAGAACCTATAATTTTTCTAAAAAACAAATCTGTTTGATTCTCTGTATATGTTTATACAGTATCATATTCTAACGTGGTTATTGTTATCATATTTATGAGAAACTGCATTCCTAGTGCTCACCCTGAAGACAAGTTAACATTTGGTTAAACTTAATTCTTTACACATTTTGCTGCATGAATAGGCATAAGAGTTTATCACAATTAGTTTTGTGCTCTTATTTTTAGTAATGGAAAAAACCATAGACTGCACAAAATATGGAAATAGCTACAAGTTCTGCTAATATGCAATGCCAACCAGTAACATTTTAATACCACAACAGGAACAAGCAAATGTAGTACATATTGTGAAGCGACCAGTGTGCACTCAGGGTCCATTACTTTTTATTTTTCCTTTTTGTGTTTAGATAATAGTTTGTTGTTGAAACTAGGTGCACTCTCTGAGGAGCCTGTGGGATACGAAATATCTCTTAGCTGCATGGATTTACTAAGTTGTTTACGGCAGTGGTTAACTAGCAGTGATGCTGAACGATACACTCTAAAACCTGGCAATGGAGTGCAGACACCTGAAGACCTAGTAACTGGTCAAAAATTGTCAAATAATAGGGTAGTGTGTTAAGAATCCCCACCTAAGAAATTTAGGATCTTGGCCCGGCCACCTTACCTATAGTACTGAAACACCCACTGGGCACTTCGTCCTAGGTAATAATTGTAATTTCTTCAATGTAATTTACAATAAGAAAGCCTTGATGTGACTTTAACGTGTTGAGTGAAGAACTGTTAGGTAAAAGGTAAACATGGTACTGTCAAGTGGGAAACCACCCGTGTAACCAAGTACTAAGTGTACTGAACTGCTAATGGGCCTGGATAAATGGTAAAATGACTATAACAGCATCTGGATGTAACCCCAATCACACTTGAGTTCCTCGATTGTAGTTCTGTATTATGAAGTAAAGCAATTTATTCAAGGATCTAGGTCAATAATAATATATTCTTTTATTAAGTTCGTATTTCAACCGCCATCAGCATGGCGGACTTCCGCTAGTGTTAGAATTTTCGTGAATATTCTAGAAATCGTGCAGGACTCAACTTAATAAAAACAACAGCTTCTAGCATTCTCTGACTCCACTCCAAGCAGCATGCATGCCAAATGACGGTCATCCCTGATGTAATCATGACTTGAACTCACAGATATTCCTTACATGTTCTAACTCCTAAACCATTACCTTTACGAGCGAACAAACTTGTTAGATTCTTGATTCCCATTCCTGCCTTTGCTAGTTCACTTCCCAACCACAGCAACATCACACCACCAGAAAGAAAAGCAATCAGCAGCCTAAAGAAGAACCAGGACATATTAATTCTTCCAACAGATAAAGGATCCACCACAGTAATCCTGAACAAGACCGACTACATCTCGGAAGCGGAGAAACAACTCAATGACCACTTCACCTACAGGCCACTCCAAGAAGATCTCTCCCTCAAATTCTGTGAGGAAAAACAGAGAATGAATGGTCACAGGGCCGATACCAAACAAGCCATAGCCGGTTCCAGTTCAAACATTCAGGACAAACCAGTGGCTGCCCATGCAGCTTCTCACAAACTCACCTTCGACTCCTGTTTCAACACCAGAGTGGTGAGGGAACTACCCTCCTCTAATAGCAAAAATAATGCAGAACTGGCCCACCAATATATCACCAAATCCAGACAACCTCCAGGCCTAAATATCAAATAATCTTCTTTTCACTTTCAAACTTCCCGCCACTCTAGTTCGCCCTCTGGCCGCTAGGTGTACTGGTTACAACCTTCATCAAGTCAGCCATACTGCAGTGTACTATCGCTCACTGCCCGATGAAGCTGGCTTAGCCAGCGAAACGTCGCAACCACGCAAAATGTGTGTTGTCCTTAAGTGTGTTATTTGCACTCCTATCTACATTTTATAGTAATTAGTAGCCTAGCTGCCTTTTCCCGCCTTTACATATTTTCGTTGCTAACAAACAATATATTATCCTCCTGGAAGTTTTCATGGCAAATATCAACTTGCGTCAGTTTTCAACATAACGTGTACAATAAACAATTTTGAATTAAACCAAACATCACCTTAACATTTAGATTTTACTGAAAATTTAAACATCAAGCACTGTACCTGCATGCTCTCTTCAGCAACCTGTATCTGGTCCGAGAAGTGAGTCACCATATGGAGAGTTTCTGACCACTTGCTAATCTGCAAACCCCTAAAACAATTTAACTTACGAATTAAAAAAATCCACAAAAAAAAAAAATATTGAAACTGCAAAACTTGCTTCCACACATAAGACCTTTCTTAGTATGTACTGTATGAGTATCAATCAGCTGAAAAATTTATTTGTAAGAAATTGGTGAAGAGAAAACCAATGTATGGCTGGGTATATTAAAATATTAATATGATATACTCAGGCGGGCATAACTGTCTTTGTTTGCAGTAGTAAATTTGTGTATATTTATTGACATGATAGTGTTTTTGGTATAGACAATATTGTACATTTCGGGCTAACTCAAACGTGGATTTCCAAAGTGGGATTTTGAATCTCCCGCCTCTGCTGCTGTGTAGTTGGCAGCCCTGCTTCAACCTGTGGCTGGTGGCACTGAAGTGCCAGCCTGAAAGTTAGTCACGCAACCAAGATGGCGGTAAGTGGTTGTGCCGGTAGCGTGGCTCAATTTTAATCATTGAAATGTTCGTTGTGGATGTTCCATCCGACTTTTATACACTCCTTTCGTGTCCATGCAAGAGTCTTAATATTACACCAATCAAAATAGAAAGACATTTTGGTAGTACAAAGTACCCAGTTGTAAATGTTTTGTATTAGATAAAAAATAAAATTGCTTTGTAACTGTAAGCCCTGAGACGTTACGGAATTAGGGTTGCTAGAAGGGATTGGTGTCACCAAGCAATTACCCGGTTTAGAATGGAAGCACAAAGTGTCTCTAGAAGTTTAGAGTACGGCAAGTTCTACACAGGGTTACCGCATACATATAGAGACACAGGTTCTATGCTACATGTAGAGAAATTCATCTACTCCAAATTAAAAGAAAATTATCAAAAAGACCCATTCTACTTTAACATGTAAGCACGTACTTATCACGAAAAATGCAATCACAAGACACTCTGAAGCAAGCATACACGGATACACGTGTGGAAATGCAAGAGAGTCAGTTAACTTCGGACTTTTAGGTATCCGTGCTTGCGTGTAACAAATAACAATCAAACATTTCGTCTTTCGCCACCATTTAAGTTTACAACACTTTTACACGTTGACACTGTTTTAACAATTATTACTTGTGACTAAAAGACCACGGAATACTTTTGATGAAGTAGCATTTGAAAAATTTTTTGATTCATAACATTTTACTGAAATTATGTGGCTCTTTAACATTTCTATTTCAATAGAAGACACGTACATGGCCTTGCTATACTATTTATAATATACTAAACTACATACATATAAATGTCAAATAAATTTTTCATTAATGACAGAAATTTAAATGAAAAATACAGTTTAGTTTTATAGATTACAAGTCTGTATGTTTACACATGCGTTTCCATACTTTGTAGAAAAGAAAATTAGTTTCATTTGCATGTTACGAATCCGCTCCATTGTACAACAAGCCTAAGTTCTGGAATGACATATACAATTGTGAACTAAAGCACCTATACTGTCAGTTGCATTTCATACTGCAGTTCTTGCACCTGGGAAAATGAAAAAATTGTAAGGAAAGCACACAGGGGAACAGATAAAGTGAAAATGTTTGGGCAAATATAAGTAAAAACATCACTATTGGTCAGATGTTGAAAAGCTGAAGTCTGCTATGACCTAATGTAGTTGTGTACAAACTGTTTAAAAATGCCTTCTCAATGTGACTATGTCTTTAACAAAGAGTAGTTCTATGTTTGTTCTTTCTTCTAAAATAGTGACATTAATAATCAATTTTACTGTGATTGATGAGCTTTAAGTTTAAATTTACATTCCTAATTATGAAGCACATAAATAAATGTGTTCATTTTGCTCTACATCAATATAAACACACAATGACGGCTTCATTAAAACCTATTCTGGTTTAACTTAAATGTTAAAAGTTACTAGCACAAAACTTATCAAGTTAAAACAATAATTAGGGATCCAAGATTTTTACACCACTTTGTTTCAATGCCTTATGTCCACATCTGCAGCTCTGCTCCGTGGTTAATGGTGAGATGCGGTGTGTCTCGGGATTAAGAACACTGCAACGACATGGCAAGTACTTGTGACATCATGGATGTGGCCAGAAACTTAAAACGGTTTTCATGAATATATTTTTAATATATATATACAGTATATATGTATATAGTGCCATTTTCGACATAACATCTGCACTTTTCAACGTAGAGCGTCGAAACTCCGAAATTAAGAGTACTTTAAGGTGGGGAGTATGTCAAAAGGGCGTGTCATTTTCGCCATAACTTCTGCACTTTTCGACATTCCCGGAACTACTATGATTTGCAAAT
Organism: Medauroidea extradentata; assembly: GCA_003012365.1. Lineage (NCBI taxonomy): Eukaryota > Metazoa > Arthropoda > Insecta > Phasmatodea > Phasmatidae > Medauroidea > Medauroidea extradentata. The sequence goes on along the minus strand of PNEQ01116792.1, from coordinate 1,440 downwards.
GTATATTTTGATGTATAGTAATTTATATATAAATGCAATCATAGAGTTATACGTATTTTTATTACAGTTTAAATAGTTATTTGTCAGGGAAGCTATGACATATGTCGCCGTGGAGCATTGGAATGGTGAGGCAGCAATATAGGGGGTGCAGAATGGAAAGCAGAGAGAGTGGAGTGGGATCCTGGCCCACGAGCAGTCAAAGGCAAAGAGCACGGTGAGTACAGAGAAAATTATAATAAATAATTTGACTGTCCCATCTGAATCTTTCAGCTGACACTAATATGTGCATCTATAACAGTATAATAATTCACATTGCTAGGTCTTACGCGGAATACGACCCCAAAACGTCCCACACTGTAGACTTATATAATTTCAAACAAATGTTTCAAGGTAGGTCGCGAGAATTTTTATGTGTGTATAGACCCTTTTGAATTATTTCTCCATGATCGTGCAAATTTTATGAGAGTTCTGTACATTTTACTACTTTTGATAATTGTCTAATTTCATAAAATCCTTAGTTTGATATGTGGATATTTATATATTCTTCAATCTAGTTTTAAAATTTCTCAATATCTGAACGGGTTTGAAAGATAGATGATTATTTTGAAACACATTAAATTTATTTTAACTGCTTTCAAGATTGAATTTCAAAGAATCCTGAAATTTATTTTTAGATATTTACGTAAGTTTCATTTTAAAAGCAAGCATCAACCAGATGTTTCATCTGGTTTAAGAGATACGGACGATCAATTGGAAAAAACATATTTTTTTACGATTTATAAGTTGGAACTTCAAAAAACCTGAAAATACATTTTACACACATTTACGTAAGCATCATTCTGAAGAAAAAATTACCTCAATATTTTAACTGGTTTAAGAGGAATCAAGGATTGATGAACACAATTTACGATTTTTCACACCCTGAATTTTCGAACTAAGCAAAACAGAAACATTTTCTAATAGTATGCATTTGCTTGGGAAATATTTAGAAGTTAAAAAAATTATGATAGCTTTCCAGGTTAATGAGAAATAAGGGATTCTTTGAAAACACTTTTCACCCCCTTAATTTTCGAATTTCGAAAAATCTCTTCTTAGAGTGTGCCTACGGGTTAAGGGTGCATGAGTCTACGTCCAGCGGTTTGGACTGTGCGTTGGTAAGTGAGTGAGGACACTTCATTTCTTATATATACAGTACATAAATTTATACAGGATGGCCAAGAATAAGTGTTACAAATTGATAAGGATGGTAGATGTGCATGTTTGGAACATATTTGATTAAGGAACCCATGTCCGGAAATGCATCCTTATACCTGCAATGGTGCACCAAAGTAACAGGGGTAGGCAGGCAACCTGGCGACAACGAGCCAGTGAAAACATCTGTTGTGTTGTGTTATGTACTACCCGCTTTGACGCTCTGTGACTGTACGAGACACCGTGCAT
>PNEQ01116789.1:0-21764 GCA_003012365.1 Medauroidea extradentata | reverse complement strand
TTTTTTTTTTTTTTTTTTTTTTTTCAGGGAACCTTCTTAGCATTAATTTTTTTATTGGTGTAGTAGTTAATTTGTGAATGAGTAACGAAGAATTCATATTGCATTTGGTTTTTCATGTACTTAATTGTTTGCTACATTTGCTGTTTGATTTGCAACCTGACAAGCTGAAGGTAGTAAAAAAAAAAGGGTTATATACCAATGGTTACGTAAAACTTAACAGATTAATAGTGATTTTAACTAAAATAAAACTTGGCAAGACAGTTTTTGGCTTCAGGTATTGGTAAGTTTACCTTCTTAATGTCAAAGAGAATTAATTTCTTACTGTACTGAATGTTTGTTTAGCATCATGAATACTGAGGGGAGGGGGAGGGATTTAAACTTTTACAACTTTTCAAAAAGTTTAGTATGAGAATAATGTAAGCTGTATTTACTTTACTTCACAAATAATTTTTTGCACATTGATAATAGGATTGTGTATAGCTAATCCCAGTTTTTTTTCTTGTTGTTAAGGTTCCAACCTGCATCTGTGCATTTTGTCGAGTTCTTCCTTTTATCATACTGTAATTTAATTGTGAGCTCTCCCTTTAATTTTACTTCAATTTAATTGTTAGTTCTTCCTTTAATCATACTTTAAAATGAAACTTGTATTACATTAATGATAATTGAGATTCATTGTTAGCTTTCAAGTTAAAATGGGACCTGCAGGCTGGGCCAGTGGGTTATGGCCTTACTGAATGTAACCATTCATCATGACTATTTCGTAAATACACCAATGTCACTATTTTAAATAGTTGCAACCGTTCTTTGAAGAACGGTGAATCAATTGTAGGTAGAAAGTATATGCTAAGAAGTTGTCATACCAGGTCACTGGTCTGGGGAGTCAGCCCAGTCTTGCCCCCTTCACAGTGTTCTCCTCCCCCAGCCCTTCATGAAGGGGGGAGAGTCAGCAGTAAAAAAAGGGGCGGTTTTTTTCTCCGTGTGGTCAGGGGAAGGACGTATGTGTGCCGGTAGAGATTGTTTACAACTTCTTTGTTCTTGTGAGGATAAAACTTTACATAGTCTTTCAACATTATTGTTCAGGCTGATCAATCGTGTGGTACCCGTGTAGGCAGTGTGCACGTATCTAGCTCCGTGGTAGGAGCTGGCCTTTATATAGGTCCTAGGGCAAGGGTCATGAGGCACAACCCGTGAATAGTGTCCTCAGGAGTTTTTCCGTACGACTCACCCCGCGCCTAAGTCTCAGCAGTATTAACATTGCCCGATCGTCAAGTCAGAGGAAGGAGAGACACGTCACCGAACCGTCACACTCTTGAGATAGGCAAACACCTTTCTGGCCGGGCACAGACCAGGTGGCGCCCCAGTACTGTTTCGTCACAGAATCGTTTACTGCACTTCTTCAGTGACCTGCAGCTCTTTGTATCCAAACTCCTTCTGCCTCCTCCAGATGGTGACAGTCACTATTTTGTTCTTCTTTCTTCACTATGTAAACAAAATATGTAGAGCTATTAAAATATTTTATGCAAATTGTCAACTTAATATAATTTTAACATGCATACATACATACACACACATACATACATGAAATTTAGCATCCCCCTCATCATCAAATAAATGTGTGTAGCCACACCTATGGGATAGGACTTTCGGTTTAAAAATTGTTGTTGTTCCTTGTCTTGTAACATGCATAGTAAAATTTATCGTTATTTAAAATAGTGTATTCAGGTCTTTTATTTCATGCATTTGACTAATGGTAAACTCATACGGTTTGCATTTAAAAAAATTGTAGTGCCATTATGTAAATTATACAATGGACATAAGTTAGAATGAAAATTTTCCTTTCTCGTTGTATTTATCTGCCATTATACTGTAGTTAAGAAAATATCTGACAAGCCTCACATTGATGTGGTAAAGTTGATAACTTGTTCCCAAAAAGAGACTTAAGTTGGTATCCATCCTGGTTTTTTTTAAATCACACCTCCCCCCACCACCCACTTCATCCTAATTTTCTGTGTAGATACTAACCAAATCTGTATAATTTTTGTCTAAAAAAAAATGATAATTTTTAACAAAACTGTGCAACTGTTTTTTGATATCTGCTCTTGTTTAGAAAAAAAAATAACTTTAGTGAAAACAGTCAAAATGACTGACATGACCTTAATTGCCTCCGTACATAGCATTTTAGTGCAATTATTAATCAAATTGCTGTCTCATCAGAAAAAAGTCACATTCCATGAAATGACGGACTAGTACTTTTAAAACGTCATGCTTTTAATAAATATAGTTATGACGTGTTCTGGGTGAGGGCGGAGAGGAGAGGTGATGTACCAAAGTACCACATGGACTTTGGCGGGAAAAGCCAAAAACCAGAATTGGCTGGCTGCTCGTCGGTGGCGGGCGCGTGCCTACCACCCATGTGGCGACGTCCTCTCTGTATCCTCCACGTCGAAGTTGATGATATGTTAAGCTGTTGAGGGCTGGTTGAGGGGTCTAGCTCCTGAAAGACAAAGAAGTGGCCATAGCCAATAATTCACTCGCAGAATCCAAGTTCACAGTGGTTTATTGTGGTATTGACTTACACAAATGTTTGTACTAGTATACAATCAAGCGGACTCCACACACAAGTCCTGTGAATGACTAAAGCTGTACTTTGCAAACTCTCATTATGTGACGATGAAAGATTAATGCCGTTTATAAAATACCCCTGTGTGAAACGAGCTTGTAGGGATGGGGCTAGCGCTGCTCCTGAATGAATGAAAAATATGTTAATGGTTGCGGAAAATAAATATGACTATTGAAACTAAAGTGATGCAGCACAAAGATATTGAAGGTCCAGGAGCCGTGTCGTGCGTGGCTTACGCCCGGAACAAGACTGACTTGTGATGACGGGCACCCTCGCTAGCTACTTAGGGTGCGCGCTAAAAGATCCCTTGCGATTGCTTTACACAAGAGAGGTGAAAAAGTAATACGTAGAGACACTTGGAAAATTGCATAAAACGTATGTCAACCCTTCAAAACATTAGCATACTTGTCTTTGGTGAAAAACATGAAAATACAAACACGGGTGGAAGTTATTATTTATAGTCTTCTGTTCCGGTTGTCTTGTTAATCTGTCTCTCTGTCCGAGCTGGCATGAATTATTTAGGGATTGCACATTAGACACTTTGCTTGCATAATATTAGCACTGATAAAGATTTTTAATGAAAATACTTGGCACGCATTGTGCCGCCTTTAAGTTGGTCAAGTTTTCACTCTGGACCACGCTCCATGGTTCAGAATCGTGGAGTGAAATACACACTTTTTAATTTCTGCTTGTAGTGTTGTGTTGCAGTTGTCAAGATTAATGGAAAATTATGCTTATTAATGTGGCATATGTGAATTTGCTTACATAGTTTCCACACTACATGTTGAGAAGACATGTGTTCGGGCACTCTCGCAAATCGTGGGGCCCGATGCAATGACACTTTATGAAACTAACAATGTCCCTTGCTCCTGGGAGGCTGACGTATCTTGGGGACGGTTTTTTTTTCTTCTGAAATTCATACGTTAGTTATACTTTCCTTTGTGTGGCTGAGTTGGCCACGTGGGTACATTAATGTAGCTGCTCAGTTGTTCGCATCGGTTGCGGAAACGTCTCTGGGTGCGTTTCGTATTTCTTCTGGTTTCTGATGATGCTGGCTATGGCCACCGGGGTTGCTGATGGTGTGGCACTAATGGTCTCTTGGAACGTGGGCTGTCAGGCACACGTCAAATCCCCCCCTTCCCCCTTTTTTGGGATTATGTACTGGATATCTCACATTATAATGGCTATATTCCAATGAACTATGATAGGCATACACTAAGCTTTGCTGCAAAGTTTAATCTAATAAAATTATACTTTGTATTAAAAGATCATTTTTGTGGGAAGCCTGCATGCAAGTACATTGTCTTTTGTGGAGCTGCAGGCACAATGAGTGTGCGAAAATGTGGCTTTGTCTTGGTGTGCTACAAAGTGTGCTGGTATCAGTTTTATGGTATATTTTTTCACCTCTGTAATGTCCACAAAATATGTTGTGGTGTTATGCCTACATGCATGATTCTCGGGATGGTGTCGCCCTCTGAACTACACCTGCTCAGAAAGATTCCAGGCTTCTTGGCAAATGTGAGTTAGCCCTCCACCCCATATAATTAAACGAGGAAAGCATATATCTTCTGGAAGTGTATGCTTATGTGGTTATACGTACAAAATACCAGTTAAAATTTTACAGTAATTTTGAAAGCTCAAAATTCAACCATTTCCTCTGTCTGAGGCCCCTAGGCGATCACTAACATCTCTACCAATTAATTTTCTGCTAAGTGTTAAAAACAGAAAAAAAGCAACTTAACAGACCTTTTATGTTCAGTTCCAAATGTAATTTTTTTGTTTTATTCCGAAAACTGCAGAAATGAATATTCATAGGGCTCAAAACCAGAAGTTTTAAGACAAAAGTTACGTTATTGTGTGGTTATGTAGTTTGTATCTTCATTGTAGTTATGTTGTTTTAATTAATTTAACATATTTTGCAGCTGTTTAAAACTGGGGGCGAGTCCGATCAATTAACTTTTCCCTTACTTGCGCCATGACAGTTGTAGGTCGACCTCTGCTAAATCCATTCAGGACCAACCCACTCACTTTGTTACTCAACCATGTTACTTTCAATAGCTAAATTTAATTGCCAGAATTGTTTTTTTTTATTCTGTGCCTAATGGCTGACTGGCTGCACTTCCTTTGCATTTGTCAGGGAACGTTAAGTGATATCATATTCACCCAGTTGTCATATGGGATAGGTAAAAGGCCTCTTTTGCTGCTTTAACAGCTGATTTCAATGTCGTGTCAGTGTAAAAATAAAAAGTTTTGTAATGTAAATAAGGTTTGGGAAATAAATATTAATTTCTGTGCACATGTTTACTCCAGCTGCTTCATGTCCATACCCTGTAGTCTTGAAGGTCATTTGTTGCTGAACGGGTATGGAGTGGTCTGAACAACTCCACGGTTACGATAATTGGGAAATATTTGTTTGGAGTACAATGGGACTCCGCTATAACTCAACTGTAGTTATTTCTGAGGAGTAGTTGCACAATGTTGTTAGCCTTCACCACAAACATTCTATTGATCTTTAGCTATTGTATTTCCTTGGCATATTTCTTGTCTTTAGTCCCCTCTGTTTTCCTAGCTAACATTAATTATTAATTTCCTATATTTTCTTATTAGGCTGAAGTGATATTTAAAGATCATATGCATTGTCTCTTGTTACATACATACAAGTAATAAGTTTTAAGGCCTTGTTACAGAGTTTTGCAACAATTTCGAAATTTTTTTTTATTGCTACCTAATACTCATATCAAAATTTTGTTCCGCAGTTTTGACACTTACATGTTATAATTTGTTGCTGAATTTTTTTTGTAGAAATGTACTGAACAGTTTTTTAGATTTCGACACCCTAAGTACCATGTTTTTGTCATGAAAATAAGCAAAAATGAAGCTAAATATTTTTTTGCTGACGAATGGTACATTATTTTTAAAAATGCATCCACAGTAATGTGCATCATGTGACTGCACATGGACTCAAATTTTTTTCAAAGGTTTTGGTTAAAAAATTTATTTATTTATTTATTTATTATCCACCAATAGAGCCCACTGAAAGCACGTTGCTTAAGGGATATAGGCTTTGTCAATTCATATTTGAGTTATTGTCATCAGTCTGAAAAGAACTCAGGAACAAGCCCTTACCTATGTACAAGTATTATGTTATCAACATTAACAATTGTCTCTACGTCAAACATTGTGGCCGTAATCAACTCCACGTACTTGTCCTGATGAGCACGGCCCTTAAAAAGTTCTCATGATAATCTAACTTAATAATATTATTATTTTTATATATATTTTTTGTCATGATTTTCAGGGCTGTAATATCCCTAGGATGTAGGGTGGATGCCTGCATAAAATAATACTAAGTTTGTCCTCAAGGCATCTTGCTATGTTGGCTAATGCCCTTGATAGGGCATAAGTTATTTAGTATCCCAAAGAAGTCTTGTTAGACTAATTTCAGACATTCAAACACTTCACTACAAGAAGAACCCAGAGAATTAATATCCTTGAATTGTACATAAAAGAGCTTGCCATATGCATCCACTAAGAAATTATGAAGGGGATGTAATGGACATTTGGCAAACCACCTTAAGAGACGCATGGAAATTCCCCGAAAGAACTATTAGAACTGCCCAGATGAGCTCCAGTGGTCATATAAACCACTGTAAAAGAAAGGTATGTACGTTAAAGTTCCACGAAAGAAATCCTGCAAATGTTCGAGCGGGAACTGCCAAGGGCATTATATGAACTGTGTTAAAAATTGTGTATAGATTCTCAGAATCACCTCGCAAATATCCAAACAGGAGATCATATGAACATCCTGTAGACATCTAGCCGAAGATACACGTTTCGAGGCAGTGTAGTTGCTCAAGAGGTGACCACTAGAACGCATTTGTTTATAATGAATAATTATGAAAGATGATTGATGCAAATAATTTACATAATTATGTGTGCCATTTGTGTGTTGTATTAATTTTGATACAAATTTTGTAATAGAAGTGGTAATTGCATTCATGTTAAAGCATTTCAATACAAAGTAATTAGGTCCTTTGAGCGACTGATAGTAGGTACCCATTAGACTGAGACTGGGTAAACACATGGTAGGATATGGGGGCTCGTCTGAGATATGCATGTGTAATATATGTGTGTGTGTATGTATCTATATGTATAATTTATACATGTACACACACACACTTTTTAACATGTAATTCTGAAGGTGAGTTGTGTGGAGTAAGCAGCATAGCACTTGAGAGACGATGTATTCACTGGGCCAGTGTGACAGCAACCATTTGCCTATGGGCCCGTCTTATGGGTGGTGGATGTGTGAGCACCACTTGGTAGTTTTTGCTGGGAAAGTGGCATAGTGACCTGCTGGAGCCTGCATACTGCCATAGGTGGAGGTGAGGGAATGGATATGAAAATGTTGGATTTCAAAGGCCGAGATTGCAGAAACTGCTCAACGTCAGGGCTTCAGGCATGCACTGATACAACCCCAGGATGGCACTCATTAAACTGTTTCCCTGGGAGTTTGGGGTTAAAGAGAGTTGTGACCTTCCTCCCCACCTAGCTGTAATGAGAAAAGATGGCACAGCTGTAGAACTAAGACAGAGATTGGAAATACTCAGTAGCTAAGTATGATATTGCTCCTGGGCCTTAACAAGGTCACAGTAGCAGGATGAACCTTATCTTGCTGGCAACGGAGGGGCACTAACCTCTTATGCAGGCTTGCCTTGCCTTTTCCTTCTGTTGTTGAGGGGAGGCTTTGGTATTGGGAGGAAAATATTCACAGCAATGCCCAAGGTCTACATACAGTACGTTTGGTATGTTCAATCGTAGCAGTCAGTTGTGCTCAAGCCCTAAGGAGTGCAACAGCCCCTCTCTTTGGTCAGAACTGCCGAGCAGTTTGCTTGGAATTACGATTGTCCAAGTTGTGGATGTTTGGGATTTTTGGTGTGTGGGGTTTATCACCTATGGCAGAAGATAAAGAAATATAGGTACAAATATGGAGCACGTGGTGATGGACTAATATATTGGTTGTGTGTCTGTGAGGTATCATGTATAATGTGATTCATCTAAATACGAGAATAGTCGGCGAGTTTCGAGCTATCAACTACCGATGGTTGCTGACCCACTGGATAAGCGACTTTGTAAGAACATTTTCCTGGTCCTCCGGGGATTAAAAAAGGACGTCCTACGTAATTTGAAGGGGTATAATGAGTGGCGTGCCAAAGCACGCCTGTCACACGAGCCCGACTGATGCTGCGGAGCTCAAGGGATGGGATAAACTTTTTTAAAACGATTAAGGCCATATTACACAGTACCGTCTACCATAGCACCTCACCTACTAGGCATTTTTAAAGGCCGCCATATAAGCTGCTATATAGGCTGGTCAGGCATATTGCTTTACACGATGCTAGCTAGCGTCACTGGAGGCGTGAAAATGGCCGACACTCGAGCAACTCCAGTTGAATGTTATTTTTTATGGGAAACAAATGATATGGGAATTGCATTTTTATGCGGAATGAAATTATGTGACGGTATCAATAATGTAATGCACATATAAATACTGCATTGTCGATAGTAACTCAATCAGGGGCGTCATTTCAGGTTTTTCCAGGAGGGGGGGCAAGATTTTGTTTTCTGACGACAGTGACCTTGTTGCATCTTTTTTATTAATTAAGCATGTATAAATTAGATACTTTAATAATAAAACTTCAGTTTTATGTCCTTAAGTTAGCATTATTTACATTTAAAAATACAAAAAATATATTTATACACAAAAATTCCAAATCCAGGGGAGGGGCATTTGCCCCCCCCCCTCCTGTAGCCCCAAATGACGCCCCTGAACTCAATAAATACAGTTTTCAATATACAAGAGACTATTGTATGGTAACTAAAATAATTAACTCGTAAACGAGTTGTATCAGGTGGTCCAGTGGTTTGCCGACCCTCTGTAGCTCAGTTGGTTGAGCGACCGACTTGGATACGAGGGGCTCTGGGTTCGATTCCCAGGTCTGACTGGGTGTAAAATTTGTGTTCGTCCGTTAGCGTCTTTTCAACTGTCAGATTCAAGATTCACCAAATTTGGTCACAACTGGGGAATTGTCAAATACTAAAGCTGTAAGGGGGGGGAGATGTTGCGACCTCGCCAAGGAGCCTAACATTAAAAAAAAAAAAAAAAAAAGTGGTAGCATCCCTGCTCCACAGCATATATCATTTTCGGTTTGGGGTTCAAATCCCAGCTAGTCCAATAACTTTTTTTTTTAATCTTAATTATCCTATCTATTTCTGTTTCATATTAATTTATGTGTTCGTCACGGGTATTGTTTCAAATTTAGCAAAAAAATCTTTATATGTGGGCAATTCCCTGAGCTCTTTGGCATAGAGGTCTTATAATTAGAAATAAAAGAGTTGAATTAAGTTATTTCTTTACTAGCTCACAAAGCTTACAAAATCAAACAAAACAGCAATCAACTATAACTTCCACAATACCCTTAATTATGCACACAATTACTACTGTGCTACAGAACATTGATTAGCTTTGACAATTAAAGCACAAGAATATTTACCATTAATCAGTTAAAGACTACAAACCACAATAAAAATTCAGTCTCATATCCAATCAACAGTCTCTCAAATAGTGGCAGTGAACAACCTTAATAGTCCGACGTGTTTGATGAATCGCCGTGTGCTGCGCAGCACCCCGAGTGCACTGCTGTCTTCTCTCTTGAGGTCTTCGGTTCGACTCTCGTCGCGCACCTCTTCGCTCGTCAGCCCGCCGCAGCAGTCCTCTTGTTTCACCCAACACTGCTCCGAAGATAGCCGCCTGCCGCCTCGCAGTAGACTCTGACGTCGCCAAGATGTCTTCACCAGTCTCTCTCCACAATCATATCACCTTCTTCTAGCCCGACCAATAGTGAACTCCCTCCAAATCTGTTGGTTCGGCCCTTAAATACTTGGCAGAATTCTGGGGATTCACTGCAATACAGAGGTCTAAAAACAGACATTTCATCATGCTTCGGACGTGACTTGAGCCTCATAGACCAGCCTCGTAAAGCTGCTACACTAATACGACCAAGAAACTATTGTACAGTTATAATTTTACGATAAGTAATTTTAAGATACAAGTAAAATTGAGTTTTGGGAATGAGTTGAAACACTACTTGAAATAAACGCCTCACTGGAGTTAAATTTGATCTCATTTTATAGCCGTTAGTGTGTTAAAGTTTGAAACTCATGTATGCAATATTGAGCTATGATGACTCGCATATAGCTTGGCTTCCTTGAAATATTTCATGCAGTTGTCACATGGAGCGCTCCACACACTGCTGCTGCAACGTGATTGGTCTGTTACAAAAGCCGGTACAGGACCTGGGACGGAAAATAGCACCGGTTCTATTACCAATGTGAAAACTGCCAAGCCATTTGGATAAAAACCAAGATGTCTGCCGTAACGGCCGGTAGGCTATAGCACCTTTTATGGTAGATCTTGTACAGGATAGTATGGAATCTGGTACCGTGTAATATGGCCTTTACCGCTGGACATGTGATAATAGCATCCTCGCTAAACAGTTGCGGATCACATCTTGAAGAACTTATCTACAGCAAAAGGTCGAATTTAAATTCATGATTGAAGTTCACATATGGTACCTACTATGTTTTCTAAATTACAATAACACAGAAAAAGTTATTATAAAGTATAACAAGACCAGAATGTTACAACATCTGTTTTTGCAATGTTTATTTAACAATAAAAATAAGGAGAAAAGTCATTTATAGTTACACAATTATTTACATCTTACATTTTAAAAAATCATTCTGAAAACTCACCATTTACAGCATACATCAGACCACAAACAAAACAAAGCTTATTTCAACAACTAGGCATTCATATTTAAAAACAAAAGACTTTCAATGTGTGCCGACATCAGTCGGTGGCGACTGTCACTTAATATTTTGCCTGCTTTTGAAAAAATTCGTTCACAAGGCCCTAATGTCGCTATCATGTTAAATCGTCTCCACGCAATGTTAGCCATTATTGGATAAAAAATGTGATTGTGTTTCCACCACAGCTTTCTGAAGGTGATCGTCTTTCAAATAGCGATTCATCTCAACAATGGCAGCCGATGTTTTTGTTCCTATAATGTATGAAGAAAAATACTAAGAGTTAAAAAAAAAAAAAAAAAAACACAAAAAATGCATATAGACAACATGTTAAAAAATATTTTTCTTACCTGTAGGTTTTTTGTTAGCATTTTTACCCGAGATCTTCCCATGGAAAACTTGTGTGTATTTCCTGACTAACTCTACGTCTGTTAAGGCCTATTTCCATATGGATGTGTACACGGATGTGACCGTGGCAGTGGACGTGGACATGTCCGAACTTCGTGGTTAGATTCGCCCTCGCTGTTGACAACTACTATGTCCGAAGCTGGTCCGAAATTGTGATTAATTAATATTTTGTGCAGTTGTTACTGGTTTAAACCTTGTATTTTTGCCGACAATAATTTCATTGTTTTCAGTTGTGTACCTATTTACGAATTCCCGTGAAAATAGTTGAAGTTTTCTTCTGTCTTAGGACACAACTTCGGACAAAAGTTAAGATTCAGTGAATACCTGTCTTAGGACCAAATTTGTCCTAAGACAACGGCCGTAGAAGAACAGGTCTGGACACTCGCCTGGAAATTTGACTCCCTTGTTGTTTGGCTGTAGTTCATCAAGTTACCGAGAATATTGTGTTTTATTGGCGCTTCAGTTAGGGCGGTCGGACTCAAACTCCGCCCACTTCCTTTCCACTAAGATAAACAATTTATCAAAACGTATTTTTTTATCAATTTATGAAATACTTCCTCCGCTTACAAATTTAAGAAAAGGCTCCAGCAATCTTTATTTACTTTATAAATTTAACAATGGAAAAAAGTGGGCGGAATTTGAGTTCGACCGCCCTAACTGAAGCGCCAATAAAACACAATATTCTCGGTAACTTGATGAACTACAGCCAAACAACCAGGGGGTCAAACAAAATAAATTGCTAGGTAGGCGAGTCCTGTTCTTCTACGACTGTGCCTAAGACACTGTAACTTCGGACACTGATGTGACATCACAGAGTAGTCACGTGCACCAATCAGTGCATTCTTGTCCTAGGACACAACTTCGGACATCGCAGTTGTGAATAGGTCTTTACCGAGTCAGTTTGGTTCCAAACATTCGCCATCAGCTCTGTACAGTGAGTTATTATTGATTGTGCAGCAGCATCGTCGTCGAATGCCAATGACTTAAACCTGGGGTCTAAAAAGGTGGCTAAAGCAATATATTTGATGTGCTTTATGTTCTTCAATCTTGTTTTCAAACCTTTCTGAAGCTCATTAACTACATTTAACACGACTTGAGTAAAGTTTTCTTTCGCCATTTTATCACAGACTGATACCTCCATGAGACTGATACAAAAGGCATTTGTCACTGCCATAGAAGAACAGGTCTGGACACTCACCTGGAAACTTGACCTCCTTGTCGTTTGGCTGCAGTTCACCAAGTTACCGATAATGCTATTTTTATGTCCCGCCCGTCGGCACTGGGTATACGGATATGCCACTACACGGGCCTGGAAATGTGTCCTGCTTCATGTGATTACCTATTCTCCGAGTCTATCTCTCAGTACACAGGTTACAGTCGCGCACGCCATTTTACACTGTCCTCCGTGTTCATATACCACTCTAGTCAATACACAATGTCAATATACATACAACATACATGCAATACATAACAGCTATAAATTTTTGGCGCTGCAATCCAGGCGGTCGGACTCAAACTCCGCCCACTTACCTTCCCCCAACCTAAGATAAACAATTTGTCAAAATATATGTTTTATAAATTTAGGAAATACTTCCTTCGCTCACAATTTTAAAGCATGGCTCCAGCAATCTTTATTTTCTTTATAATGTTAACAATGGAAAAAAGTGGGCGGAATTTGAGTCCGACCGCCCTGTCTGCAGTGCTAAAGAAGCAGAACATTCTCGGTAACTTGGCGAACTGCAGGAACCAACAAGGGGATCAAGTAAAATACTTAGGTAGATATGCGAGTGTCCAGACCTGTACTTCTACGACCGTGGCCATTTGTCAATACCACGGTCGTAGAAGAACAGGTCTGGACACTCGCCTGGAAACTTGACCCCCTTGTTGTTTGGCTGCAGTTCGCCAAATTCACGAAAATTCTCTACTTCTTTGGCGCTGCAGTCAAGGCGGTTGGACTCAAAATACTTCCTTCGCTCACAATTTTAAAGCATGGCTCCAGCAATTTTTATTTACTTTATAATGTTAACAATGGAAAAAGTGGGCGGAGTTTGAGTCCGACCACCCAGGTTACAGCGCCAAAAAGTACCGTACAACATTCTCGGTAACTTTATGAACTACAGCCAAACAACAAGGGGGTCAAGCAAAATTCATTGGTAGATAGGCGAGTGTCCCACCTGTACTGCTACAGCCATGGTGAATACGATCCCCTGACTACCAGTCACATATCGCTCACCACTGATCTGAACTATTACTTGTTCAAAATTTTTCAGCACTAAACACAATTCCCTGCAAAGTGTCCACTCTTCTTCTGACAATACTGGAACGTCTGTTGATAAGTGCTGCTGTCGTCTTCACAAAATCTTGCAGTTCAATGAATCGCTCGATTATGTGAAATGACGAGTTCCATCTTGTAGAACTGTCCTGTGATAGTTTTTTAGGCTTCAAACCCATAGTTTTCTGAGCGCCAGTTAACTTTTCCATCACAGATGTGCTATGTCTAAAATAGCCAACTACTCTCTTTATTTGGTCCAGAAGTTCTTTGACAATTTTCAGGGCATTTTCAACAATAAGATATATGTGCAAAACACTCGAAGTGTTTCCAACGAAGCTCATTGATATCAGATTTCATTTTGCTTGCATTGTCCGTCACTACAGCGAGGATTTTACTTGAAAGATGGAATTTTGTCTGTTATGGCTTGTGTTTCCTCAGCCAAATTAACACTTGTGTTTGTGGGTACTGGAGCAAAACTCGTCTGAGCTCGAATTCCTCTGTTATGTAATGTGTAGTCAAAGTTAAATTAGCTTTCAGTTTTTTTTCTGATGTCCACGTATCTGCTGTTAAACAAACACTTTCAACTGCAAGAGTTCCTGGCTTACAGCTTGCATGCACTGTTTGTACTGTGCTGAAATCATGCCATGAGATGTTACTTTCCTGCCGAGTGAATAATAGGCTAGATGAAGTGCTAGTGTAAAGCTGACAAACCCTTCATCTTCAACGACAGAGATAGGTTGAAAGTCAACAGTAAAAAGCTTCAGAAGCTGCATGTCTAGTTTTTTTTTTCTGAAAATTTTTTTCCAGTTGTGGTTGAAAGGAAACGAGGGAAATTTGACTATTCAGATACTATACATATTTTAACATTTCCCCCTAGTCACCACTTTTTCATCCCTTTTTAGCAACCGTGTATTGTAGTTAGGCTTACATTACCAGGTGCAGTGTTCACTTCATACTATGATCATACAACTGCAAGACAGAAATATTGGTTTGTCCTCATCACCACAATGCACATTAAAAAAAATTCTAGAGCAGGTACTATCCACACCATTCTCTTGTTTCTAGCATAGCTTTATCTACTCTGTCTGTTTGATAAGTATTACAATGAAAATATTTACAAATAGAAAAAAAAAATATCTCCTGAAAACTAAGACTTGCATCATTCGTATACGGTCCTAGCGATGTCCTGGAATGTGAATATTCCACATTCAAGAAACGCTAAAGAAATATCCATGCAATTTCAATTCTCAGATCTTGAGAATGAGAATTTTCCACTTCCTTATGGTGCAAAGGCTGTGCCTAACATCAGAATTCTCCATGTCCCTATGAGACTCTATGGACATCCCAAAAATGTGAATTTTCTACATTCTTATGACAGCGTAGTGATGTTCATGGGACCAGAATTCTACCTATTCCTTGGAGATCCTGAGGAACAGCTTGAATTCATTAGTAGAAGAGACAATCAACTAACATTTGAGACTACATCTCAGCTCCTGATCATAAAAAATGCATTTCTGATAAGAAACTTTACAAGTAGGTACTGTGTGAAACAACCAATGAATCAAGAGGTATACAAATACATGTCAAGAATGGCAATGTAACAAGTACACCATACAAATTCTGGGCTCAGTTGAAGATGAAATTGTGATAACGGGGGCTGGAAATTGAACCCTAGTCCTCTCGAATGTGAGTCCAGCAAGTTACCATTGCACCACCTCACTTGTTCGGGTTCCTACAAATCCAGTAAACCTGACTGAACACAGTCACAAAATTAATAAGAAAATAACCCAATACACATTACTGTATCATGTAGTTTATCCAAGAGACAACTAAACCTACGGCATTCAGAGTAGGTGGATATTGGTATGTTGCAAGTTGGTTTTGTGCTTGCTAACAAGTGTACGAATTCCTGGGGCTCGAGTCTCAAAGCAATCTGTTTGAAGGCTAGTAGCGAATTTTGTGATAATCTTGTACTGCCTAATACAGTTGCTTATAATCAGTAGGCTTGCTGGTAATCTAGGCTATGTGGATGGTACTGTATTGTAGTCCAAATTAGGATTACTTTAGTGAAAGGGCAGAAAATTTTTGAAGAAAGCTGAATTTTTGTACAGATATTAAAAAGAAAAAGTGTGCAGTTCAGCATACTTAAAGTCAAAGGAGTTATGATGTAAGCTTCTGCCTCCATATAGAAAAAATGGTGGCTAAAACTGTCAAAAAGTGGATTTACTACAGAGACGGACGGACTATATTATTTTATACATGCATCCCATTTCACCCACCCTTGAGGTAAAATTGTGGCTTAATACACATTTTTCACCCATTTGTTCTCAAGACCGTACATGTTAAGTGCACGTGTTCAAGGAGGTGCAGGCAGACTTCGCACAGAAATACCACAAACCAGCTTCTACCAGGGCAAATATCAGACAGCTTGTTCAAAAATTTAAGGCAACAGGAAGTGTGCAAGATGTTAAATAGTCTGGGAGACCTGAGTATAAGCCAAAATTATGCAAGTCCAAAAGCATCAACCAAGAGGTTAAGCTAAGAGCTGGGCATACCACAGCAGATGCTATGGACGATTCACCACAACACCTTTGAAAAAACAGGAATATCAGATCCAAATCCTACGATATTAATGCTTTGTAAAACCAGTCCTAGGTGGGGGAACTGAAGCTTCAAGTGTCTGACTAATGCTCATACCAGAAGTTTATGGTTGTGGCTCATCATGTATGTCTGGAGCAATAACAGACAAGTTTTTATCGCAAAAAGAATGATGCGAGCGGGGGTCATGGTGAGGGTGAAATAGACTGATGATTCTCCGGTGAAGAGAGTATTAGAATTTATCCTGCACGGCAAGTCGCGCGAGGACAGGTTGCCCGGTAGCGCTAGCTCGTCTGGTGTAAGTAACGAGCACCTTGGTGAGCTAGGTCGTGCAACCGACGGCCACTGTGTTAAAATTTCCCTCCCGCTCGATGTCGTGTTTCGCAGGGGACTCTTTAGGCATTCCCCACGCCTCGTTGCATACAACAGAAGCACTCGCCAGGCATATAGGGCACCTGGTTGCCCACACCTAGAATACACAATACACTTAATAAAATCTGCAGGGTTTCAGGATCCCGGAACCTTAAGGCAGTGAAGCAGCAAGCCAATAAAGACCACATTACTTACGAGAGTGAGGCTTTATTGGAACGTCTCTGTAATCCAAACAGTATACACTCAAATGGCGGCGACAAAAGCGGGTCCGAACCTAGCCCATCCGATGGGCGAAGCTGCGTGTGAAAAGCTAACCTTGTTGGCTAGAGAGATAAATTGAATACTGAAGCCCCTGGGCGCAATGAGTTGCTGGGGCGAAAGGGTTCCTCCAGCACTGAAGTTAATTAAGAGAACATGTTCCAGACAAATAAAGACACTATTAATACACTAAAAAATTGAACAAAGAAGAGATGGTGCCGGAGCGACAAGAAACCGACCGCCTTCGAACGCTGCGTCGGCAGCAGGCTCGCGCCAAACGTTCATCAACACACAATATGCACTTTTAAAACAAAGAATAAAGAGTCAGTTAATTTCAAATTATTATGCTTGGTGTTTAGATCCCCAAACATCTCCAGGGAATGTTTATATTTTATATTTCAATTTTTTAAGTTTTAATTTTGTTTTCTTGAACTCCACATCACAGTGCACCCCAGCACTCGGAATAAAGTTCCGGAAGTAGATTTTCTGTCGTCCTGGTCACCTCCCCAGTCAGCGTCCACATATCCTTCCACTGTTGGAGCCGATGACAGACGTCTATAGACTAGTGACACATTTAAGGTTCCTTTGATATACAGCAACACTCGTTTGAGGGCTGCCCAGAGTATTTCACTAGCATTATTTTGATACCTGCTCAAAAAGCTCAGCGTAGCGCACAGGTCAGCTGGGTCTGGTTCCTACAGCTGAATACATCAAGCTTCCTATTAATTTACGACACTTCGTTTCAAGCTCCCTGTCTTCAGGCTGTTGGTCGCCTTTCGAAATCTTGAAGGTTGGGTCAATAGGGGTTGCCACAGATCTACAATCTTCCATCCCGTACTTGACCAGCACTGATTTAAAAAACTGTGTGTGGTTCAGCTTGAGTGTTCCTTCCGTTCTGTTTTGTGAGATGTTAATTCCAAGATAGTTCGATGCATCTCCAAGGTCTTTCGTTTTGAAGTTATTTTTCAGGTTCAGTTTAACATTTTGAATTTCTCTTTCATCACTTCCTACAATCAACAAGTCATTAACACACATCAGCACATACAGCTTAGACTTCATGGTATTTTTCATGAACAGACAACAGTCGTGTTTCGATTTTTCAAAACCATCTTGTTCCTTCACTCGGTTAAATTTTTCGTTCCATTATTTTGGAGACTTCTTTAAACCATAAAGGGATTTGTTGAGTCGATACACTGTTTCTCCATTATCCTATACTCCTTTAGACTTAAGACATGTACACTTCTTCTTCCATATCCCCATACAAAAATGCACTCTGCACATCCATTTGGTATATAGGCAAGTTCAGGTGAGCAGCAACTGCTAGAAGTATCCGCACCATTCCTAGTTTTGCTACAGGCGCATAGATTTCTCCCAACTCTGAATGGTTGTTTTGTTCAAAGCCTTTTGACACCAGTAGAACTTTATACTGTGATGGTTGTCCCTCCTCGTCATACTTCACTTTAAAAACCCACTTGCTTCCGATGACGTGGCAATTATCTGGGGGCACTACTTCTGTCCTAATTTTGTTTTCTTCAATGGATAGTAACTCCGAGTCAATTGCCTTCGTCCACATAACGCTGTCACTCCGTTCATTGCATCTTGGTAAGTGAGTGGATCAGATGAAGCACAGAAATTTTTCTCGTAGATATTTAACTTCTGCGGTTTTCTAAAACTTAATCGGTTCCTCAGATTCCATGATTTAGTGTCTTCACTTCCCCTGGACTGTTCTTTGGTTATCCTTTCACAGCTTCCAGTCATCTCAATGGTATCATCGAGTA
This sequence comes from Medauroidea extradentata, assembly GCA_003012365.1. Lineage (NCBI taxonomy): Eukaryota > Metazoa > Arthropoda > Insecta > Phasmatodea > Phasmatidae > Medauroidea > Medauroidea extradentata. Next base: position 3,589 of record PNEQ01116789.1, on the reverse strand, counting down.
TTAGAGTTTCGTAGTATTCCCCGTATCGGCTGGTGTCAAAAGCCTCTCTGATAGGCTACAAACCTTTGATGTCTTCCTTGTCTTTACCTTGTCGTGATGAAGCTTGAGAGTTTTCATCTTCCAAATTCTCTTCACTGTTTTGAATATCCTTTTTTGAGTCACTGCCGTTTACTGTCGAAAGGTTTTCTTTCACTTCTATTTCGTTTTCCCTTTGGCTGTCGAGCCGAATATTTGGAATTGTCTGATGTCTGCTTCTGTGTTGAACCACAGCGAATGAGGGGTCTTGCCGGTCATCGAGCTCTTACCAGTTCTGTTAATGACGTACACTGCTGTGTTTACAGCTTCTGCCCAAAAATTCTTCTTCATATTCTTGGCCTTCAACGTTATTTTCCCTGCTTCGACAATCGTTCTCATCTCACGCTCAACTTTGCCATTCTGTTCCGGGCAATAGGGTGCTGCCTTTTGGTGGCATATTCCTAAGTTTTCTGTCCATTTTATCATCTCTCGACTTACTAGTTCTTGATCATTTCCTGTCCTGAGTATCTTCACATTCTTTCCAGTAAAATTTGTGGCTAGTTGCCAGAACGTTTTCATCGTTTCCACTGCCTCCGATTTGTGCTTCAAGAAGTAAACATATCTGTACTTATTAAAGTCATAAACAATCAACAGAAAATAGTTTGCATTTCCTAGTGACCGAGTCTCCATTAGTCCGCATGTACAATTTCATGTATTTCTGTTGTTTTGGTTTGGCTTGATGGGAACGACTCCCTCTTGTGCTTACCTTCCACACATGGTCCACAGAAAAATTCATTTGGGCTAGGAACTGTCAACTGACGTTCCCTCAGAATGGATTTCACATGTTCAACATTTTGATGTGCTAACCTTTCATGCCACACATGCAGCGAACACTTTTCCTTAGTCCCAATTCCCACCGCAGCTAAGTCCAACAATTCTCTAAATTGCATTCTATACAACTTTCCTTGCTGAAGTCCAACTGCTCTGACCTCATTTTCTTTAATGAATTTACACTTTTCCTCACTCTATTTTAGTTCAAATCCCCTTCTTAGAACTGCTCCGACTGAGAAAAAGTTAAACTTTAGATCGGGCACGAACAGAACGTCTCTTATTTCTGATTTTACCCACTGTTCACCCATATACGCTTCAACTTTGACTGTTCTCGTACCTAAAGCTTTCAACTGGCATCTATTTCCTATTACAATTTCCTTTCCTTCTTCCAGACTTCTGAATTCCGAGAAAATAATTCTCTGTGAGCACATATGCTCCGAAGCTCCACTGTCAGCATACAAATCTTCAGTATTTAGCTCTTCCCCTATTAGGGCTGCACTTATGAAAACATTCATATTATTTTTATGTCCACTGCTTGTAGAGCCTTTGTTGTTTTGATTTCCCTCTTTTGCCGACCTTAACCTACAGTCTTTCAAGAAGTGACCTGGTTTCTTCCAGTAGTAACATAATGCCCTGTATTTCTCAGTTCCTGCATCATTTTAATTTCTCCAACAATCTGCCTTTACATGGCCAAGTTTGCCACAAGCAAAGCATTTTCTGTGTTCGGGTTCTGACCTCTTTGTGGTCACTAAGGAACTTTCTACACTAGAGTTTTCACCGATTCGTTCTTCCTCAATTAACAACCGTGAGGTTAGTTCGGAAAGTTTTTGTCCCTTACCGACTCCCATGCAGACACAAAATATTTATATTTTGCAGGCAAGGACACTAAAACCTTCGTTATCAACATTTGTTCCGATAATTTTTCCCCATATTGCTTCAAACAGGCTTCTAGCTTTGTATCTTTGAAATAAAAAGTGCAATACCCTCATCTTCATATTTCAGACTGAAAAATTTTTGTTGCAACTGGTGCAAACTCACCTCTGAATGCTACTCATAAATAGATAGTAGTTTCTGCCACATCTCGTTGGATGACTCACATGTTAGTAGAAGTGTGACGGGGCCTTCTTCCTTGCGCGTGATTATTATCTCCTGTGCTTTGTTATCCTGGCCAACCCACATCTTCAATTGCTTTTCAAACTCACTTTCCGAAACCCGATAGGTTTTGCATGTCTTCGCTTCTTTGCCAGACACGATGCCATAAATCTTTAGATTTAAAAATTACCGTCAATTGGAATTTTCACACATTCCAATTGTTTTGGTTTACTAATTTTGAAAAACGGACGGAATTTTCCGATTCTATGATGTCACACACAACAAATTTTAAATTCACAATCGCTCGTTTCCACGCATGTTAATGATCAGCCTTTTACTTCACAACTTCTTCTTTACTTGTTCAGTAACTAGAATTATCGCTGGCACTGGGCCCATAACCTGTTAATTAATAATAATAATGTTTAACCTCGCAATTGGGCTACCGCCCGGTGGCGAGTGAACTCTGCTCTATCCTTACACTACAAACCCTCCAGACCTCTTCTTAACCTCCCAGCCCCCTTCACGGTCACCAACTCCTCCCGCAGGCCATTCCACTCCTGTACCGTTCTCACAAGCATTGTTTGTTTACCCCTCTAAAGAAACGATATTACAAACAGTCCCTCTACCCAGAAATACAGCCAAAGCCATCTTTTATTATTTTTCTTATAAACATTTACATAGATTAACTGCTCATTGCAATCCTGCCAAAGCATACACACACCTGAAACTTTTATTGTCTCCAACACATCTGCTAATCCTTCTTTCAACTCCACTTCCCGCCTAATTTCACTTAAACCCTCAACAATCTTCTCCCCTAGCATTTCACCCAGAAAGTTTAATGCCCAGTCCCCACTCAGACCTACATTCCCTCCTTCCCTCTGGGTCCCTGTCTGTACCTCTCCCAACTACTTCCTGCCACTGTCCCCCGCAACTGTCAATACACTTCCTGCATCCTTTCCTTCACTTCTGCACAGTGCACATTGGTAGACAGGCGAGTGTCCAGACCTGTACGTCTATATAGACCTTACACATATACTTTATTATTGCATACAGATTTACATAACTGCTTCCCAGCTCTTATTAGTGACTGTGGTGGGAATATTACAACCATGTTTGTGACCATAAATTCCTTGATGGTATAAAAATTGTAATTGAATAATACACTTTTTTCTTAAATGTAGGCAGGTTACAGCTTAACATTATTCATATTCCTACGTCAGCATAGAATTTTTTATCTTCCATTATTTTAATTTGATAATTTATTCGACTGTCAACGCATTGTACAGCATTCATTAAAGTGTAAACGAACGTACCAATACCCTCTGCCGCACAGAATGCTGCAGTCAGTTTTCGTGAATAAAACGGCCCATGTCCGGTAGTGTTCTCTACCAACCTATTTGGTTTATCCGTGGTAAGGAAAACGCCGCCCGCCGTGTGCAGAAAAGTTGTTTACAGGGGGGGTAAACTTCTTATGGGGCTAGTGAAGCCAAAGTGTAATACGGGCCCTTCCGCTTGGGTGCAGCACAATCGCTTATTTCAACCAATCACGTTTACCGGTGGATCTGGGCGCCAACGCCATTTTGCCTGTTGATATTTGTGGTAGTGAATTGGTTACGTTCGTGGAGTTATTGATATAAATAATTCTTCAAGC
>PNEQ01116783.1:0-22705 GCA_003012365.1 Medauroidea extradentata | reverse complement strand
GAGCAATTTTCAATTATCGCTATTTGCTTGAACTCCATTGCAGACGTCAATACAAACATGGCATTTGCATCTCTTCTTAACCAAGTTTCCTTCTTTTCTTCATCTGCCGGCTTCTTAGTCGACCCATTTACAATATCAAACAGTCCTTTTGCCTTCAAAGCACACACAATTTGGAATTTCCATTGAGAAAAATTGTTCCTGTCGAACTTTTGAATATTGCTTGTTTCAACTTTATCTGCCATTTTGATACAGTTGAACGCGCGCTAGCTAGTTTCCACTGCGCACTATATACTTAACACGTTTGCGCATCTGGGCCCATAACCTGTTGTTTTACAAATAATGAAAGCCCATTCATTTCTAAATTCTTTATTTACTACGTTTACCGTTCAACCTATTTACTCTTAACACACTACAATTCTCTTCATACATCACAACACCCTTCCGTCCATTCCTCTTTTGTTTCTCACTGTACACAGTACTTCTAATTAACTTTGATTTGAAATTAACAGAAATTTTACTTTGCTTGTTTGTCAACTTGTCCAAATCTCGTATTTTTGCAACACGTATGTTTGTTGAATTTCTAATTAACCTAATATTTCTTTAAAATGTACATATTTAATTTATCAAAAACATCAGTCTATATGTCACATTTTTAAGCTATTTTATTCTACAGGTCTTATTTAATGTTCATTCCTTATTCTCCATCATGAAATTTCAACCAGTGTGTTTAATAAATCTGGCTCTATGTAAATTCAGTTTGCTATCATAATTACTTGAATTAGAAGTACACTGTGTTTCAATTGCCTGGCTTCAAAATTATTTTCCTATGTGAAAGCATGCCTGCGATAATAACTTGCAGGTATAACACTGCATTGGCAGATGAGTGTACACAATTGGCTAGCAAGTGGGTGGCGTGGAATGAAGAAGAGCCATCGCCATTCAAGAGCTCTGATCTTGGCAACATGAACTCACAACAAGTGAGAGAGTTCCTGGCCGTCCTTCTTCATGAGGCACCATTATCTGTCACCAAGATTGACGCTATGGATGAAATATATGCCATAAGCAAAAAGAAGAACGCAGAGATACGTTTCAGGTAAAGTCGTAAATATAATAAACAGAATATTACATTTCAGTGTCCATTGATAGGTATATGCTATTCACTTTAAACTGAGCACTCAGTAGAACTGGTAATTAATTAAAAATATGTTTTATTGGGCCAATATATCTTAACTTTTGAGTGTGTTGAATCTTTTAAACTGGTTTTCAGTGACATGGAAGTTTTCATATTAAAAATAGTAAAGATGGCTGCAAAACAGCTGAAAGAAAACTTTATGCAGTTTTCACTTTATAGTGAACAGCCTATAGAGAAATGTTTTTGGTGAAAATATTTTCATGTTTTTGTTAATTTTCCATGAAGTGATTTCGTTAACTGTTTTGAAATTCTTTGTGCCATTTCTTCATAAATTTAGTTGATTTTTTGCACAGCAAGAAATACTTCAGCAAAAACTAATGTGTGTAAAGTATATTACGTTGGTAAAAAAAGTGAATAATGTGATTTTCTTAGTATAAATCTGTTAAGTGAATGGTTGAAATATCTATTAATTTGATTTATTTTGTGTTTGCCTACACAACACACAAATACTTATAAATGGAATGGAGGATACAAGTTTATAAAATAACATTATATGCTAGATTAATAAATTATTATTTATTCCAATTGTAAAATATCAAACGTTTGAAAAATGTGGAAAATTGTGCAGTTAAATGGGTCATGCAGAGACGAAATACGGAGAATCTAAGCACATGTGCTGTTATTCGTCAGACAGAAAATTGTAGTTATTCATACGACGTGGAGGGTATCATTTCACTTTTCAGATTTATACATTTTTAGATGTATGCATATGTGTTTTGTGTGTGTGTGTGCGTGCGTGCATGTGTGTGTGTGTGCGTGCGTGTGTGTGTGTATATATATATATATATATATAACTGTGAATCTAAAAAAAAAAATTAAATATAATATTATTATTATTATCTGGCACTTTGCAATGTTGTAAGGTAGATGTTGTACTGTACTTACCAATAATATTAATTTTATCACTACGTATTATGAACAAAATAATCTGGCAGCATGTAATACCAAGATAATTAAACTCGTAGCATCATTTAACCTAAACAACCGCCACTTCCACGTGTACTTCAACACACTAAACTCGCTTTCGCTGTCAAAAAACATTTTTGTCCGTTAACGTACAGTCAGTACCTTGAATCAAAGACTTCTATTTTTACCACTGAACACGTGAAAAATTGCACGGTTCTTTCATAACTTTGCACATAATTTTTAAATTTTTCTATTTCAAACAGAAATTGGGTGTTGTCAGTAAAGTTATATTTTATTTCCTGTATTGTTCTAAACTAAATTTTCTAATTTTTTCGTGTGAGCCTCAAAAGACCTTGTTAAAATTTTTTCCTATCTCCACCGTCCTTCTGCCTCTTCAATCTTATATTAAAATTTGCAGGAATTTTAAAGGTAATATTAAAATACGAAGGAATTTTGAAGATAATATAAAAAAACGAAAGCAAGTTATCCTAGAATAAAGTTTCTGCCAGCTTTGTGAGAAAACATATTTCTTGTGAATTATTTATGAGCTTCAGTATCTGTGCAAGAGGTTATAAGGTATATTTTGCTAAAACTTTATTAAAAATATATATCTGTCTAGGATTGCCTTGTATTGATTTTCTCTACTAAACTGACTTTCAGATTCATTAAAATTGTTATGCACATTTTCGTAATTTATTTTTGTATCACTTTGTCTTTAACTACATTGCAGTGAGCCATTGTTCTGAATTAAATTTCCTTTAAAAGTTGTAATACTTTGTTTCTGTTCAATAGGAAGTTGGTGGGAATTTCAGCCTTTGCATTAAATTTAATGAAGTTTCGTCATAAGACTGGACAGTTTGGGATATCTTAGTGTCAATTAGTGTTAAGTAAATATTTTTATAATAACGTGCTTATGTTTTTCTCCTTAAAAAATTGGTTGCCAGCAATTAAAAAAAAAAAAACAACACTAGTTGAACAAAATTTATTTTTATGTTCTAGATGGCTACGGTTAGCAATAAAGGCCAGATGTAAAAAACTTATGGATGAAACATTGGAATTTGTGGCGGAGCAAGGACGTATGAAGTATGTTCGTCCAATATACAGGTGAGTTTTGAGGATAAATATGTTTCTGTCAGCTTTTCTGAATTGTTTTGTGTGGGTTGTTCAAGCTTTCAAAACAGTCTATTTTCCAAATTATGCTTTTTTAAAGTAATGGTAGAGGATGTCTGTACTAAGTCAGCCTTTTATATCTGTACTGGTGGTTCTACAAAATTATGCAAACTATGCACATGTTCCTACGTACTTTGTAAATGTAAAACTTTTCCAGATAATAGTTAGGTGTACAAAACTCCAATAATTTTCTTAAATGAAAAAAAAAAATATATATATATATATATATATATATATATATCTGCAATTGAATTACAGTTTATTGATTTGAAGTTATCAGGATTTTTTCTTCTTTATTTCTTTCTTTGTTGGCACTTTCTCAGTAAATTAATATTGTGGCCTCGGAGGCCTGTGGAAGCATTAGGCTGGTAGGTACAGGTATACACATCAGCCAATAGCATACAAGAATCAAGGAATACAAGAATCAAGGAACAAATTTTCCAGTAGTGTAGTTTCTCTCGTTGAAACACACATCCAAGCGTTGTGTACCTGCGGTAATTTTAATGCCACATGGTCAGTGTGTGTACAGTATTTAGCTATAATACTGCTTGCCTTCGAACACGACCACACTTCACCATTGAATAGAGTTTTTTGAAGAAAGATACTAATTATAAATTATCAAAAATGCATCTGATGGCTTTACTTTTTTTCCTATTGCATTGAATACGAAAAATATTGTTGTATTACATATTTTAAGGTTACCTGAACAGTTATCTCATTTCATCTTCTGCGGGTTCAAAAAGTCTCAACTTAGTAGTGTGATGCGGCCGGATACAATCCTTATGTCCTGGTGACGGCACCACAAAATATGTGGCACAGTGGCTCTTAACCTTCAATCCTGCTAAGTGCTTCATAATATGCGACAGGACTCTACACACAACTGGCTGACTGGTGGCCAATTGTAAACTGCATAGGTGGTTGGTTGATACTCCGCAGTATTTGCAACTAAATCACTCGACACGCAATCTTGTCACGACAGGTTTTATTTTAAACTTCAAATTTTGTTTGTACGTGCCGAGACAAGCAGTTTGGCTAGTACAGGATGTTAATTATACACAGTAACTCTCACTTTTTCATGTAATGCTCAATTTTGTAACTGATGCTCCCAGGAGAGAACAGCTTTGAACCAAAACGAATTTTCCCAAAATCTCAATTGAAAGTCCACATTGTTTCAGTTACACAGAAATACTTATAAAGAGACTGGAGAAACTAAGTACCAAAATTCCCAATAATTACATTTCGTTCTGTATTCCACCATCCTGCTGAGTTAACACCGGCCCTCGGCTCGGTGACTAAAAGAATATTGAAAATTATATAAAACAAGGTCCCATGGCCGTTCCACCACCGCTACCCTACTTTGGGCCCGAGCACAAAGTCCCCTAATGGCCGACTCCTGCGACGCTTGCTCTCTCCCTGCAGCGCCTCCAACGGCCATCCAGTGCTCCAAGGTAAGAAAGTTACTAAAAACTAAAACTGCATTAAATATAATGAACAATTACAAACTTAATACTCAAAAATACACATCTCAAGTGAAATTTTTTTCCAAAACATAAATTCACTTAATTTTGTAATTTAAATTTTAATAATTTCAAACAGCATGTCTTGTGATTGGCCCACGCCGGCCCGCACAAACCCTCTCTCTGTCTCTGTTGCCCACTCGACTTGCAGCCGTGCATGTGCACTCCAGTGAAAAGTAATAGTAGTAGAAAAACTACAATCTAAATTTAGCTCTTCCAGGAACTGGGTAAGCACACCTATGCCATTAAACTCAACTGGTCAACAATAACACCCAGCCTAAAGTTAAAATACAATCGTTGTTAAAATTATTTGAACTGCTTTGAATAAAGATATTCAAATAAAATTTAAAAAAAAACACAAGGTAATATAAACTGAATATTTTTAAAACTGATGCAGGTAAAGACCAGACATCACCCTTCTAAACTCCTGTCAACAATACCTGAAGATAATAAACTAAACAGATAGTAGCGAATTCAGTTACTTGCGCAAAAAAAAAATTATCAAAATAATAATGATAGAGGAAATAACTAAGACTTAAATGAATGGGTGGACCGCTTCTTAGTTGACATATTATTCCAAAAAAATGTATTTATTTATTATTACATCTGGACCTCTGCCCTGTGACATGCGCATCCTCGGCAGAGTAAAGATATTTATTGTAAGGGGAACTGGCTACAACACGCAATGTAACTGCACAGTTTTCCCTTTGGTCATTCTCATGTTTTTTTAAACCTATCATACTTACCAAACAAAGTAGATGGCGAAACAAAAAAAAATCAATTAATGACTGTTGACTCAGCTGAACACCTATAGACACATATGTATCATGACTCTTAACATTAAATTTAAATTATTTGCTGTGGCGTAGTAGTTTTCTTTAGGTAACCAGTACCTCAACTTTTTAGAAGGAAAACATAAAATTTTCATAGGCATAATCCTGAAGTAAAAGGCACTTATGTAATGTCAACAGCTGGTTCAGTTGACATGGAGGAATAATTTAAAACACATTTCATGATTTTGAAATCATGTGCTAATTTTCCATTTTAATGTTCCTTGCATCCCTATTTAAAATGTGTACTGGAAAATTTTATTAAATTAGTACCTACACGACAGGTTAAAGAGAGAATTTATTTGGAATTTTTATTTCTGTGGCAAAGAAACAGTATGACAAAATAAGAGCCTAAAAGTAGCACATCAATTTGGATCAAGTTTTCAGTTGTTATCTACTCAAGAGACAGAACAGGTGTGCAATTGTTTGTATGATCTATTCATCAAAAGGACGTTGTGTTGTCACCCTATTAGTTTATTTGTAAAAAGTCTGAAGAAAATACTATGCAGTCTCACAGTCAAGATTTGTATGTTTGGTTTAGTACAAGAGCTATTTCAATAAGTAATTTTTTTATTTAATGTTCCATGGATTGAGAATAGTGTTGTAAGTGTCTGCTATGACTTACTTTTTTTTTCTAGCCATCTAAAGTTCCCCAAGTCAAAACTTTGAACTTACTCTCATCCGACGGCTTTAAAATTTGATGGGTTTGCGGAAAAGTATATTTTTAAAACAATATTTCAAATGTTTGAAGTTGAAAGAACAATTTCTTATGTTTGATAGAATCTAGGAAATAACAGAGCATGTTTACTGTGGGTGTTCTGGACATGATAAAAATGCCTTAGTTTCTGAATTTTCAGACACATATCGATGGTGAAGATGCAAAACCTCGTATGTCACAACTGGAAAGAGCTCACTCAGATGGGCGGATAAACTGGAGATGAAATCTTACTGGCGCGGAAGGAATTCTACAGCCCGTTAGTTTGCATTAATACAGTAAAACGTGCTTTGAAAAAAAAACTAATTTATTGGACATTCTTGTTATTGCCGAGGAACAATGTGTAAAAATGTAAATACTGTCAAAAAATGACATACGAGGTTTTGCATCTGCACCATCAATATATGTCTTGTGTTAATAATTAATTTTTTTCCTGACTCTTTCTAGTAATCTAACAAAATGAGTATTCAAATAGCTGCAATGTTTTTATCGGAAAGTTAAGGGTTCCGCCTGGCTACCGCTATTTTCTGTGATTATGGCTTGGGAACGTGCAAACTTTAAGGCCATACCGTGCTTACTCACAACTTGCTTATCACCTCTGCGCACAAGGCAGTCAACTGGCGTGCGATCTTCTGGTCAGTAACTTGCCTAAATGTAATTTCATTCATGATCCTATATTTTAATAAGGAATAATAAAAAATGAATATGCGATGCATGTCAAAAGACAACTGATAAGTTTAGATAGCAAGTTTTACAACTAATAGTGACTCTGAAAAGCTTACTTAATTTTAGCCACTTATTTCTCCCAAGAAACAGATAAGAAACTGTAGTGGGAAATGTAATGGAATTTATCTTAAATACTGTTCATAAATGGGCACTGTGTAGACACATGAAGTGATTTTTATATCGACATGCTACATAATGCTCTGCTAACTTACCAGGCGGTGCCTTTAAGGGGCATTGATCCCTATCACCTTGGATTAATCCATTTCTTCTCAATAACTTCTGGTCCAGTTGATGTATCAAAATATTTATCATAGCAGGGCATAGATACAAACTTTGGAACCATAAGATATTCATTATTTTGCAGTGAGAAACAGCTGACAGGGAAAAATTGCTTTATTTACTAGAATAACTACAGAGGTCACAAAAGTAATGGAAATACCTACATGTAGTTTGTGCTGCTACTGATGCCTGTAGTCCTCCAATAATTTGTTATTTAAGTGTCGGCATAACCTTAAAAAACCACTGCTTACATTCATGTTTACTTCAGATCAACCGCTTACACTAATCTAGTTGAAGTATGGTTCCCGAACAGCAGCACAAAAGCCCAGTCGCTGAATGATGACATTGATGATGTTGCTGTTCAGAATACAAGTTGCCATACTGAAGATGCAACATAAATGCACGCAGCAAGTTCCTTAAAGAAGTAAGATGGTATTTACGTGTTGTATAGTTTCTGTGTGATGTAGTGAACAGAGGCTACATTTTTTGTGAATGTTCCACAATGAAACGAACATAATTGAAAGTTGCAAAAGTAGTGTTGTCTACTTTTCTGTTGAAAATTGAGTAAATATATAACTGTGTTTCTTGATGCAAAATTGTGTGACGAAATAGAAATAAAGCCTGCATTTGGTTATGCATTTGTGCTTGCCTTTAGGGAAGTTAATTTATCTCAAATTATGGTAATTTTAGGAAATTAATTTTCCTATGTCATCAGATTATTTTTATTATTTTTCTATGTTTGCCATTGTCATGTTTATTGTTTGTCTGCATGTGATATTTTTCTCTCTTTAATCTTAGACCACACAGTCTGAATGTTTTTGTTACCAGCTGTGAAATGTTTTGTTTTATAGGTGCTTTTCGTGCAATCTTTTTATTTGACACTTTTCACTGTCATTTTGAGTTCCTCACTGTAAAATTGTATGTTTATAAAAAAATTTCTGAAATTTTGAAATACGAATATTGTTTTCAATTATTTATTTAAATAAATAAAAACACATATGAAAAATTTGTTTTTACTCTGATTGATATACCAGTAGCAATATGGACCACACTGAGATGAACAAATGTCAGTGGTCCAGAAACAACCGCATAATAAGCACACCACGCGAATCCTGGGCTAAGTGGTAGACGGAAATGTATGTGGCAAAATGCTGTACGACAACATTTTATGTGCACAACGTGGCAACACTGGAAGGAGATAGTCCCCTCTTGTACGCCATGTCCACGCATTTTATGTATGTGAAATCAAGCAAATGTAGAATCACGCTTGGACTGCTCAGGATTTTAAATATGCAGGTCAGAGCAAAGATATCTGTGGAGCGCAAGAGGAGACTAACTAAGATTCAACAGATACTAAGCCACATCTAGTAAATTTTAACCTGTAATTCTCTATCCGTGCTCCTGCCAGGGCTCTAAGATAGGCAGCACCCTTAACTCTTCCAGTTTGATCTTCTACGAAACTACCTCAAATTGCATCAAAGTTACTTCAGCAGTGAACCAATGTCTCCATAATTACGGTTGCCTGAAATCTGTGAGGAAAAAAAGGTAAATGGCCTCGCAAGTTTTCAGTCACATTTCTGACAAATTTTTTTACTGGCACCTGACCAGGAACAGCTCATTATTATCTTAATTTATCAAGACCTTTGTGATGGGGAAAATGTGAATTTAACTTTCATTTCATTCTTGTGGGTTATGAAAGGTGTCAAAGTTAGTACGTAGGGCGACAGGATTAGAACTTGGAAGTCACCAAGATCAAAGACAGCACTGTAAATCAATAGCAGTACAGAAACTGTGTTATTGTATTTGTATTCTTTTCATGGCAGCTGAGAGAGGATGTTTGTAACAAACAGCTGTAACTGCGGCACCTTAGTTTGTTTTTGGCAGACAGCAAAAACTAAATATGCCAATTGTATCGTACCCTTTAAGCTGGCATTTTTTTTTTTTTTTGTTTGCAAGAATTAAAGCAGAACTCAAAAAGCTGGTTTGTAGTAGTTTATACATAAAATTTTGTCAAGTAACATAGGTTCCTTAACATTTAACTTCCAAGGACTGTTCAAAGCATGATGAAATGACTTTTAAAAAAGATTACGATACCATAGTTCTATGAAGGACTGTGCTTGCTCCATTATCTGTACCTTGCTGACATAGTTCCTCATTTCGTATCCTGGCAGCAGATTTAGGTTTGAGCTTCGACAAAGTTGGTATTGTGAAACAGACTAGTTATTTAGTGTGTTAAACTAAAAATGAAGATTAAATGTGATACTTTATTTTTGTGACTTACTTTATTTAATAGACGTACTACATTTCACTTGTGCAGTTTCACTGAATTTGTTTTTTTTTTTTTACTGAAGGAAGATTTTTGCCTTTTTCTTGAAATCTGTCTGCCTATAAGAATTTGATCTTGTATACTAGCATGTACGTATGTGCTTCAATGAATTTTGTTCTGACAATTTTATGTAGTAAATAGAGAAAACTTTATAAAGAGAAGTTAAATATTAAAAGTTTAGGCCAAGTGAGATATACAAATTACTATTCAAAACACACTGAAACCAAATAGTTTACACTGCAGTTGTTTTTATTATGATCAGTCAGTGTGGTTGTAACTATAAAATTCCAGAATTAGGAGCAGCGGAGGACAAGTGGTCAGACCAGTCACTTCCCACCAAGGTGTTCCGAGGTCGATTCCTTGCAGGGTCTGTCTCCAGTTTTTTCATGTGGGAATTTTGCCGGACGATGCTGCTTGTTGGCATGTTTTCTCAGGGATCTCCTGTTTTCCCCACCCCTTCATTTCGGCACTGCTCCATACTCATCTCATATCACCCCTCACCAGCCCTGAAAACCTTGATGTTGAATGCTGATCAAAATCTCATTCCAGATGGCCTTGGCTTGAAATACTTTACTAAACAATGTGTGAACACCCATTGTCACTCACCAACAGCTACTGCCTGAACGTCAAGCTGAGTTTGGTGGACCACACTTTCCTTAAACTGTAGAAAGGAACAAGGAGAAGGAAAAGTAGTAATTTTTTGTACAATTGTCTTACAAAAAGGTTATGTAGGGCGTGCAGTAAAAAATATTAATGTATAAATTGTTGTGATGTTGAACAATAATAAATAGGTAGCAATTTCTCATCTACCATCACTAAACAAAAAATAGCTTATGACTGTTTAGATGTAACAATGCAGGAATGTGTATTAAATTGTTTTCAGCATCTTTTCATACAAATAAATATTGGCATACTAAGAAATAACGTACTATCCTTTTGTTAGGCACAGAATTTTAGTGCACATTCCTCTTTAACCTGATGATAGTGGGATAAGTTGTTCTTAAGGATGGTTGACACCTTTTAACTTTTTTTATTATTTGTGCTATTGAGTAACACTTTTTTATGGGTTTCTTCTGAATAAAGATGGCCCTGGGTCAAAAGGAGCATGCAACAAATATTTATTATTTTCTCATACCCAGAAAGACTCTGTCAGGAGAACATTACTTTGTATTGGTGTATAAATTTACTTATTACACAAGGAAATTGGTCCCTATTTCATGTCAAAAATTTTACATAAATAACTGCAATGTTGCAAGTCTATTGGTGTATGCCTATGTACCACATTAAATATTCTGGAGCAATTCTTATGTTGACATCATATAGGTCGGCATTTTAGTGAATGAGACGGTACCTAAGCTTAGCTTTCCACATTTTTTTGTTTTCATGACTTTGTACAATGGCAGTAATGTTTTCAGCTAGAAAGGACATTGAAAACTGTACCTTTTCTCATAAATTCTTCCAGCGCAACTCCTTTACAATTAAAACGACTGCTAAGTTCTTTATTGTCTGGATTATAATTTAACTTTATACTCCTGAATTATGAATGTATCTGCAGACTATAGACGCTCTTTGTGACAGCTTTGGTAACACGTTGGACTCACATTTAGCAAGACTCTGATTAATTCCTGACCCCAGGTGCCTGATTTGAGTTTTCCGTAGTTTCCGTAAATCGCTCCAGGCCTATGTTGGAATGGTTACTTAACGTGGGCCGTGGCGGTTTCCTCTTCTAGTTTCTGTCCTTGAGTAAAGTTATGGGTAACCATCTCTATTGACCTCATTGTCAATGAAATGTTGAATCCGTTTCAAAATAAAAACAAAATTGAGTCTGGGATAAATGATGGGCCAAGGTTTCATTACAGTCGACAATCCTGCTTAGAAATTAATTTCCTTCTAAGTGATTCTAGTTGAGGAATCTTACGAAAGATGAAAACATTGAATTTTTATAATGGAGCTTTAAAAAACCCAGAACCTATTTTACAGGTAATTCGCAGTATTCAGGATGCTTCACAAATGTCAAAAGTGTGTTCATAGCTTGTCGATACATTCAGCTCATGTATATTATGTAATTAATGTGAATCAGTCCCTCCGTCTGCAATCCTGTGTCTTCTGTGATAGATGTTTATGACCTTCCATGCCAGTCAGAATTAGTAAAGCTTGTTCAACTGTTTTCAAACTACAGGCGCCAGTTTACTATTGCTGTATGCGACGTGCATCTCTGGACAGTTGAAGCATTTCATCCACAGAAATTGTATACTTTTTCACTATTGAAGCTTTATTATCCAGTTTTCATGTAACTACACTTACACGCCAACAAGACACATTTATAACCTCTATTACACATATGAACCAGGAAACAGATTGTGAAATTCTACCGTAGTATGGTGCAAGACTTTTTTTTTCTCAAAGCAGTACAGTATTAATGTTTTTTAGTTGAATTATATGTGTGTTGTTATTTTTCTAGTTTCTTTTATCTCACTTTTTTGTTGCTCTCCTTCCATTATGCACTTAACTCGCAATGTTTGCATGATAAATTATCGCTGTATTTTATTTTTTGTAACTTAAATATTAAAGACATATGGTGATAAACTGTAGGTTTTTTTTATTGAAAAATAAAAAAAAAAGCTGCAGTTGGTACCGTTTTTCATTTTCAATTTGTGTGATTATTAAAATCAAGTACTGTAGTTTAAAGCCAAAATAGGCTACGTATAGTGAGCCTATTTTGCATTCATACTATTAGTATATCAAAATTTATAATGTCATATAATCAAGATGTTGTGTATATAAATGTTATTGATATGCAAAACAACATATGTAAGTTGTGATGACATTAAGTATGTTAACAGTACATTAGCAAAAAAATTTTGAGGAACATTCATGAAGTGAGCCGAGTAGTAGTGATTGATGTCCAACCTGGTGTAAAATTATTTTTAAGTTACAGTAGTTGAATGCAACATATTGTTTCTACTGTTTTGAGTGTGCCATAAATAAGAAAAGGAAATTCCAAACTGTTATTTCTGTTGGTATAACTGCCTGTGACGTATTACGGGCACTATTACTTGAGTGGAATTTTACTGCAAAAACATTGCTTGCTGCATTTTTACTCTTACGTGTTTTTCGTTCAGTATTCAAGCTTAAATGGTTGAAAATGTACACTTGCATCTCAAGGAGCTCATTTATAATTAGATGCCAGGTCATTTGTCATATGTTCTCTGTAGGATGAATTTAGTAAAAAAAAATGATAAAATACATACATCATTGAAGAAAGCAGAAGTGCCCCGAGAAACAGCAACACCTTTCAGTGAAAATCAAGATCTAAGTCCACGACTGACTGTAAATTAAATTACAGAAATCTCACGCTACAAATAATTGTTAATCACTTGTATTCATTATTGTGATATTTAATTTTTCCATTGTTTTTGTTAAATAAATATGTTCTGTAGAACTTAAATACAGAGTATTATGATTCAAAGAAAAAAAAGACTTCTTGTTTATCTAAGAGAGTCAACCTAAAATCTATGGCTGCTATTATGAGTTTAGTGTGTAATGGTGTTAATTTCAATGAGAAATAATTATAAATGCATCAGATTCTTAGCACAGCTCATTCAAAATACTTACTGTTTCACGTAAGAATTTTTTTGTTTTTATCATTTTTAAGATTTCCATATAAACAACTTTTTTCCATGGGATATGCCAGTTTCTTATAGACAGTCATCTCAGTATGTGCAGAAATCACTTATAACATAGAGAAACATTGTTTTTCATGGGATCAGTAGTATAGACTACAGGACTGTCAGAACTAGAATTCTTACACGAAACAGGACTGCACTGTAGGTTGTTGATGTGTAAGATTTTCACTAAAAAGCAACTATTAAACCCTTAGTAATTCATGTGCATAAATTGAAAAGTGAAAAAAGTTAAGTAAGCACATTTATACTCAAAACTGTTCATCAGTTAAATATGAGAAAACAACTGTTTTCAAAATTGGCAAGTCACCAATAAAGGTAACCAATTTTTTTTTAATACTTAAATTTCCAATGGTGGTTATGTATGTATATAAGTTTAAAAGTTCATAATTTTTCCTTACTTAGCAAGACTTGACGATTGCAACGAAGTTGTTGGGTCCTGATGACGAGTCCTGTTATTCCAGTCAAACCAAAGACTGAGTGTGAAGATTGATGAGGTGAGTATGTGGTATAATGGAGTTGGAGGAAATAGCAGGATCCTGAGAAAACTGTTGAGTATGAAGAGTGCACATTGCAGACAGAAGTAGAGTGCATGACAAACCTGTGCATGTCTGTTACGAAAACCATGCTGAATGAACTGTCATAAACAAGTTACTTGAATTTTGCAGGGACCTGTATGCTTGGGATGAAACCAGGGAGAAAGCAGTTGAACATTTTAAGGCCCATCGGCACAAAATGATGCACGTGGCAGCCCACGTTGTTAGCCAAGACTTGAAACTTGAAAACTGAAAGGGAATTCATTGGAAACAGAGCTATTGTCAAGAACAAAGGTGGTGGTTCTAAAAACCGAGAAAGATGTGTGCCAGCAACGTTTCCCCTTCACCCTTATCAACCTTATTTTGCTTAGTTTCCTCAACCTTTTTCCTACTGCGCAAATCCTAACAATGCATCACGACCCTTAATTTTTAATTGCTCATGGAATAATATTTTTCTGCCAGCTGTGCTATCCGATAAACAGCTGTAATTATAGTGGGGGAGTTATCATGGGAAAATGTTGTCTGATGAGTTATATTGCAGAATTTACTTGTCCAAAGTTCTTTATCATACTTGTTTGTTCAATTTTTCCTGGACCATCGACAATTCTGATACATCGATACGTATGTTTGTTATTCGCCTGCAAACAGTTGAACCATGTTAAAAAATAATTGTCAACTTAAGAGGCACAAGACACAGTAGTGTTTTAGAGACTGTTGTGGCACCAGAAATTTTCATTTTGCCTCTCTCTAACATCTTTACAGTTCTGAAGTATGAATGATACTGTGACAGATAAGTGACGAGATTCAGTAGTGAGAGAAATGATAATTGTGTAAAAGCGCGTATTAAACTTTGTATCAACTTCTTTGTGTGTAGGCCTACTTATTTTTTATGTCAAAAAGAGGTTGTGAAACGAGAGTTTTGTTAAGTCATGCCTAAACAAACTGCTGTTCATACTGAAGTTTTCAGCTCACACTTCAGAAATTTTTATGCATCTTCAGTTGTCATGACGATGATCTGAAATGTAATTGAAGTTGTTAGTTTTTTTAATTAGAGTTCTTTAATAATTACGGTTGCTATGAATTTTTTCATTGGCTTATTTGCCAGATGCCTATTATGGTACGGCTTCATTATTATAAATAAGGTAATGTTGCTGAAATATTTCTGAAATATTTCTTTCAACAGCATGAGTTGTAACTGTTAAATATTTTGGTTGTCATTGTATACATTAGTATGAAAAATAATTATTGATAACATGCACTGTCTATTTATATATTTGATGTACTGGAATTTTAATTTTAATCATTGCTATTTTGCTTGTTGGCAACATAAATCGGAAATCAGTTGGTTATCTGTTGGTATGATGCGACTGCACAAGCTGTCTGGTATTATTTTATAGTGCAATGTATTTGGTCTAGAACATGTAGTATCTTCTTTGTATCATTGGCTAGGTACATCTCTGGCATACAAGTGCCTGTTATGGTGTTTGTGCCTGATTATCAAACTTCACTGCCATAGGTAAAGCCAGGACTACTTCAACATTAGCATTGAAGATTTAATCCAAGAAAAAGTAATAGGATAGATGTTTTAAGCCTGTATTAACAATGTGTTGCTATGTATGTTGATAGAAAGTAAACTGACAAAACTATTGAATGTCGTCCTGGACAGCGTATGCATCTCAATAAATGGTCGTATCCTCTGTTCCTATGACATAACAGATACAGCAAAACCAGGCTGTCGGGTGTAATCTCGTAGATACCCACACACGAGCCAAATAGGATGTATTACCACTTGATTATGCCTTCTGTTCCAGCGGATCTCAACTTGTGTAAAATGGCACATTGCTTTGCTGCAAGATTAGCTAGGTGTACTGTGTAACGATTTGGACTTTGTGATTTTGTAGGTAATAGTAGTTGAAATAATTTAACTCAATATTTATTTTATAAAATCAACAAGAAAACTGTACTTTATTCATTAATATGTTTAACATGTTTACATGTAAATATAAGCCTAAAAATGTGTTAGAACACAACAAAATTAATTAAGACTATGCATAACCATAAATGACTGCTGGGTGGTGAAGACAAACTGTGTATGCATTGTTGCCATATTATACACCAGTGTGCATCAGTGCATAGGATAATGTACTGTGAACAGAAAAGGTTGAGAATCAGGTGTCCTATACATTTCCACAGGCCTAAAGGCAAATGGTATGAGGGTAGGTGCCAAGAGACACAAAGTTTCATTTGCTGTTGCCTCGCTTCTGCACTTCGGAGAAGCTTCCGTCCTTACCTCTCGTCCAAGAAACCACGTTGGTGTTGTCACGTGATAAGGCAGTTGCCACATCAGCACCTCCCAGATCACTGTACGGTATGCCGCCAACTTAGTTAACACATTCACTTCTAGTCGTTTCAGCCCTTTTGACACGTTGGAGTTGAAATTGTAACAGCGTGGTAGTGATTAATAATTTAAAAACTATTAGTTAATAGTACAGTTCTTTACACTACAGTTTATTAGATGCAAAGATGTCAAGGGAAACCGTGTGCGTACCAACCAGTTGAGGCAGTGGGGGGAATGGTAGAAAATTTGTCCACTCCTAATTTTTTTTTCTGGCTCATGTAACTACCGTAAAAATGTTTCTTTGCATTACTATGATGTCCCAGAAAACCAAAGTGAAACTCAGTTTTTTTTTCCTTCCTTCTTCTTTTTCTTCTTCACTCTTGGGTTCCTGGGACAACATAATACTGAAATGGCATATGTCTAAAATGTTTTGATCAAACATATTTGTGGATCCTGAGAAATCTCTGAAGAGAATCATTCACATACAGTATTTTGTAATGTTATGTAGTGTGTTTGTATTTTGGGAATTATTTGTTGCTCATAATTTATTTTCCTCTTCCATACATCACACAACCCATTTTCTTTATCAGTTGAGAACTAAAATAACTATACTCTAATAAAACAATTTTTGGAGTGCTTGTTTGATGTGGATAAACACAGTTTGTATTCTAATTTAATGTTCCACAGAAAATGAAATTGGGTACTTTATTTCATTGAAACAGTCTATGAGTGATAAAATCTACACACTTTTAGTGTGAGAATTCTTTTATAAAAATTTTATTTACAAAGATACTTGTTGCCATATCTGTGCAGAACTGTATTCTCTGTTCATTTCACTTAGCACTTTGATAGCTAGTAGCATATTTGTGTGAAGTAGGCTTGGTATGCATTGTCTTTTTGTAACTGTCAGGGTAACTTTTGCTATCAAGGTTTTCATGTTGAAATATTGAAGCTAAACTTTAATAAACTGATTTGTAATCATTGTAAATATATATGGTATTTGTGTAAATGTGGCAACTCTAGAAACAGGATATTTGTATTACATTTTGTGTATGAGCAGTAACTAAATTAGACACAATGTAGCAATCACAGTTTGTTAAGAACCTCTTCTCAAACTCAAGATTAGTAGTGTTTTTAGTCTTTGCTGTGCGATCAAGATTATCTTTAATCAAAGGGCAAGTGCATACAGACATTTATTATTGAAAAGGCCTGCTCAAAATGAAAAATTACTGTCACACTATTTGACAGTGTAGGCTCCGTGCCTCTGGTCTTTTTTCCTCCTCTGTGATACTAAACTATTTCAATACTGGAGACATTTTATTTATACATAAGCTGAAGTTGTTATGGTAATGGCTGTAGTTAGTAGCTAAGGTGGATGAGGCATGTAATTAAGAATGTGTGTGACATTTATTTGGTTGTACAGAGTTTGTGAAACAAACTGTTTTGATGTGATAGCTATTTGCAAAGTATACAGTTCTGAACTGTTACTTTGTTAATAAATTCACAATATTTTTGTTACTTCAGTTTATTTCCTTCCCGCTGCAGTTAACAATTTGACTTTTTTTATTTACATGGGTACTACACGAAGTGACACTTCACCTAGAGACGTAGCGAAGTGAGTAAACAAATCACTGTATTCATTTCAGAAGGATCAAATTTGATTATCTGAAATAGTTCCTTACGGCTTTGAAACTGTTCAGAGAACTTAACAATGCCTACCTAGTACAAAAAATTTTCAACACACCCAAATTGATTGTATGTATAGTACAACCTGTAGTGTTCATTTTCAGTGTAATAAAATTTTTCAGTGCTGGATGAAAAATTTTTTAGGTGTTTATTGTTGTGGAAGAGTCTTACGACAAAAAAAAATTAAGCTGTTGTGTTTGGTGGAAAAACAGGTGGACAGAAAACGAGACTGTTAATTATTGGAGGTAAATTTTTTATGGTGGGGAGGTGGTTATGCTTAACGTCTTAAAGACAATGAGATAAGTAGGAATGGAACCAGAGTCTTGAGATGATCGGTTGGGGAGAGGGGAAATGAGGGAAACTGCTATGACCTGTAGTAGGAGACCATACCCAACATTGACCAGAAATAGAAACTGGGTCCTCCCGAATGTGTTGGGCATTTCTATGCACCATCTTGCTTGACTGTAAATTTTAAAATACTGACATTTACGTAAATGGAAATGCTACAAAATTAATTGTATATTCCATAAAACGTCTTTCTTCAGTCTGTTTAAATTTGCTCGACAAGATGAAAGCAAATACTACTGTTTACAAATTCTGTTTAGAGAAATTATTAATTACTATACAAAATCTTGATATGTTACACAGTAATCCTTGAATATGTTGGTCCTACAACTTTGAAATTATTCACTAACAGTTTAGAAAATTCGTGGTATCAATTTTGTTGTTTCTTGTGTGCTTTTTCTGTATAGTGATATTACCAGCATGTATTTAAAGTATCATAGTTTTATAAACTTCTGTTGTGTGTTATAAATAATGCTCAGAATTCTTTAAAACATCCCAAATAGTATAATTATAAATATTATGGTCCTTTACTAGGTAATTAGAATATAAATATGTAGCTGTAATTCATGATGGAGGTGAAAACTTATGAATGGCTCTTTATCTTATGTACGTCATAATTATTATACCAAAATATGTAGTTCACTATTTTCTACATTGCCGGAAGATGAAAATAGTGCACCATGAAGAATGTAAGCAGATTAATAAATTAAAAATCATGGAATTGCACACTTGTTCAAATGGAATGGTTGAAAGACTTGACCACATTCTGTTACAGTACCTAACATTCTTCATGTTAGAATGCCAGGCTGGGACTCATAAGGTGCCGTTAGCCATACTTGTGTACTGTTCATCAGTTTAACAACCCATGAGGGTTACATCTTCAAATATGCTGTTTGTGCAAGAGCTTCCACCTTCTGAGTGAATCACAGTTTGGACACCCAACTGAAAAAGATGTTGCCCAGAATATACCAAAGAATTACTTCTGAGATTAGAATGGGATACACCTTATGATTGACATGACAAGATAAAAAAATATATATATACCTGAGTACATCAGGTAAGGAATATAAAGGACTCTTAGGGTAATGAAGTTATACAACTCTCGGAGGCTAAAGAAATACAGCTTTATGTTTCTGAAAAATCTGCAATACCTTTAGGAAATTTCCGAGCATATCAGTGACGTGGTGTTCAGTATCTGCCACAGTGACACACCGGTTCAGCCCAAGATTGTAAGCATTTATCACCTTGTACTTTACAAAGGCTCTAATGCTAAGGCATCTGTTAAGAATGAACATACTTGAAAAGCACTGCCAAGGAATGTAGTGGAGCCGAAACGCACCGGAACGGCATTCCGGTACTACTTTGTAACATTACATATGTTTTGTGATATAATTAATACTAGCAGTCTTCATAACTACCATGCCATCATTGTGAAAATAATGTTTGATATTGTTGACACCGTTGGTACCTGACGTGACTGATTTATAGACTGAATTGATGGTTATGAAGGTGGGTGCCAGCGATACTCCCCAGTATCACACTTCGAGACACTATTATCCCAGGAGATGGGTGTTCTGGTCGCGTGCCTAGCGATCGTCTCGTTCCAGGTATGGTGAGGCTTTAGTTTTACTTATCTGACATGAACACAATTATATGAGTAGTCCAGTTCCAAAACTCGCCTTGTCCATCACCGAGGAAAATTTAGTTCTGAACAGTTTTGTGTTGCTTTCAAACGTGCGCTGAAGTTGACATGGCGAAAGTTTCCAAAACTCGCCTTATTCAATAACAGATACACTTTGAAAAACTACTTTAGCCATTTCACAAATGGGCTCGCAAATCAAATTTTCGCAATTTGCTCAGTTTTAGTGATGTTGACAAGACGAGTATTGGAACTGGACGACTCATATGATAGGGGTGAATTGCATGAAAACTATATTATCGCTTTTCATAATGATTTATTACATATTGAATACAGCGAGCCTGAATGAATTTCATGCTGCGTCAGTCCAATGTGTGGCGGTGGAAGGAAATCGTGCTTGCGCCTGCATTTTCTGTATGAATTGAATGTGGAGTTGTGCAGGGTGCTCCCACGGCATTTGAAAATGCAGTTCCCTATAGAGCAGAGAACCGATGGCCACTGTGATGGACCACTGTTTTGCTTGGGTAGTAGGCGTGGATGATGGACAAATGTTGCTGTTCCCAACTATGCAATCATATGGTCGACCCTATCCCCGAGGTACACATTGGTATAGTGATGGTTGGCACAATGACGACGATAGTGGTACTCGCTGATGAATGTGGCTGCACGCAAGATACGATATGCAACGTACATGAACTGTACGCAAAATGGTGTAGATGTATGAATGAATGCACAATGTCCCTTTGTTCAATCTACAATTATGGTAATGGCATCGTTGGTGATGAGCACATGGTTTCACAAAACCAACTGTAATATATTAACTGATGCATGAAAATGATACATATTACATTACTGAATAATACAAACATGCCCTGACACAATTTACGATTAAAAACACTGAATAGCCTTCATTGATGTGCGGATAACTGCCGATTGCAAAGTCCCTATCCACGTGGGATGAACAAAGCGCGCACACAGTTTTAAATTAAAGTACCATTTACGGTAATAATGATTCAATGAAGCGGAATGGGACTTTCTGGGGAAATACTTGGCAAAAACGTGTACGAAAAATGTTGATCTGGTGTATTAAGTAACTATGGTAACCTACCTCAGTGAAACAACAATGGAGCATACACGGACAGCGTCTTAACCTCGCCAGACGCATGTGACGAACTGCGTGGAAGAACATGGCCGCTGATGGCTGAAGGCCTATCGCCGGGGCGTTCACTTTCGGCACCACACACATGACTGTATTCTACCATTCCAGAAATGGTATTTTAAATGAATTATTATGTTATAGTATGTATGTGGAAAAATGGCACAAAATGAATTATACAGTGCAAAAACAGGTTACATGTTGACTCTGGCATTGAATCCCTTAAAATACGTTAATTATGGTTTTAAATGTTCAAAATTAGTTGACCAAACTTCGGAACATTTCCAGGGGGTGGTTTGAATGTCAGTCGTGACCACTTTGAAAATAGAGACACTAGCTAAGACATACACACTCAATGACCCGGTGGAAAATAATACGTGCCAAACACTAGATGTAAAGAGAGGTCATTTAATTTAATTTAAAAGTGAAAAACAAACAAATTTTTTGCTTTCAAATTATTAACTTAATGTGACGTAAAATTCAGGAAAGCTCTGTGATTGGGCAGTTTTAATCTCTTACCGAAACCAGTGCTCAAGCGGCAGAAATTTTCTCTATGCCAAACTTAAAAACATTGATCGTTCTAACCTGTAGTAGAATTAACATTAGCTAAACCATATTTGGCTGAACTGACAGGTCATTAGAGTCTAAATCTCAGATTCAGATTTGAAAATAAAAGGAAAACTTCAATGCTACCTACCTTTAAGAAACTTGAAGATTACCATTTTAAAAATTAAATATGATAGATATATGTAATTTTAAAACATTACTTGCATTCTTTCTTTTTAGAAGGAGAAATAATTTAAGTTTAAATGTAATTTTTTTAATTGAGAGAATCAGAATTTAAGAACTGAATTTTTACTACCTTTTAAACTACAAGCTAAATACAAGGCATTTTGATGCTGAAGAATGAAAACCTTCTATGTCAAATTTTTTTAATTCCACAGGAAAAAGAAAAAGAACTGTTTTTTTTTTATATGGAGCACATCCACAGCTGTAATCTTGATGTAAAATATTTAGTTAAAATTTTATTTACTATGTTCACTATGTCAAACATACTTCGTCAAATTTTCCGTGCAGTAACATTTAAAAAAAGCTGAAAAATTACATTATTTTAAAAATGTTAAAAATAAAATATTTTTTTCTGTGGGGTTCCAAATGTTTAATGCACTTACATATGTATCAACATGAAAAGAAAAAAATATTATTAAAAATTTACAAATAACACTTTTTTTTTATGTTTGTTTTCAACGTATTAAGGCCTCTGTAATTAATTATATCAGATTCATCTACCTTGTAAATAAATTCCCCGCAGCTGGTTTCCAAACTATAATATGACAAATAATTATTAATTTTTTTGCAAATAATGTAGACTTTCAATTATTCCTGTCATCGTCAGGTGGTTATCGCATCCCTGGTGATCAACAAAACCTCGTCAGCAGATTGAGGAAACCTACCTTACACCAGCAGGGTTCCCACAGAAATATTAAAATGAATTTCCCTGACTTTCACTGACCAATCATTAAAAATTTCCCTGACCATAATTAATATTATTATAACAACACGCCTACACAACAAACTTTTTTTTTCAGCCTCCACCATCCCCATAGCTGCCCATCATTATCCTTTTAAGCAACAGATATTTTATATAACAATTTAAAACA
>PNEQ01116782.1:0-22704 GCA_003012365.1 Medauroidea extradentata | reverse complement strand
CCCCTTATAAACCTCACCCTCCTTCTTCTCGAATTATCTCGGCGGGTCTCTGTTCTCCAACCTCCTGGAATGATGTCGCTTCAAAGTCACGCACCACCCCGAGAGATAAAGAGGGAACAGGATCATTCCAGATCACGATATTTTCTCTCGGTTACCCGATACTGGGTGGAGGTGGTTATCATGGAGTAATACAATCCATGCGGCAGCCGAGGA
Source organism: Medauroidea extradentata (assembly GCA_003012365.1). NCBI lineage: Eukaryota > Metazoa > Arthropoda > Insecta > Phasmatodea > Phasmatidae > Medauroidea > Medauroidea extradentata. The sequence continues at coordinate 22,491 of PNEQ01116782.1, read as the reverse complement.
GGCCTTTTAGCACTGCCGCCACTGTATTGTATTTCGCCGCCCTGCCCGACAGCCACGGCACCGCGGAGGGAGTGGGAAGGGGGGGTCCTAGCTCCACCACCACAGTATCGTACTACACCGCCCAGCCAGACAGTCGCGGCTCGCAACAATCACCAGCAATGTACGAGACTTCACTCAAAACATCAGAGGAACACTGTACAATTACTGCACCAGAACTTCTTATTTCACGTAATAATGTGAAGTCATTTCCTTTAGATTTCCGAAAATATAATGAACAATAGTGAGACAACTAGGTTGCTTCGAATGTTGAATACATTAGTTTCTGGCATGACCCTGAAGAAAGTGGACAAGTCTTTTTCATTGTGAAAACTGGGTTCAGTTCTGAAGTGACAGGAAAACTAACTGACCCGTCTGAATTTAAGTGCTACAAATTATTCGTAGGGGATGACTTGCTGGACATTTTCGCTAAGCAGACGTGCTGGAGCTCAGTAACACTGACATATCAAGTAGTAGGCAGAAGACATCGAAGCAAATCAATAAAAAAAATTAATTACACATATTGTAGAAATAATATCAATTTTGGGACTTGTGAAGGCACCAGCAATAAGTGATTATTGGACAACCGATCCATTTTTCAGGATAGGTACCGTACTTTGTCGTCTATAGTGTCACGAAATATATTTGAACTGTTGTGAGTGTGTCATTTCTGTGATATTAAACATAACCGGAAAAAACTTCAAATGGAAATGTCGTAGATACCTTGTTTCGTAGGCATTGCGCACACCTGGGAAAATTTAGTGTGTCGACGTACCTAAGGTACGACAGAAAATAAAACAACACTGTACTAAATAAACTCACAAATATGATGTAAGCATTAAAGAAAACAGTAGAAATGTACAATGCGGCAAATTATCTATAAACACCTTCACACAATTCACAACTAAGCAAAAATGCAATAGCCTTAAAATACTAGTTAAGGGGACGTCCAACAACTTATTCTCTTGGTTGGATGCTGGCAAAATTCCGGAGAAACTTAAAGACGTTTGGGTTAGTTCTTTTAGTGAAGCGTAAAATAAAATATTTTATATGTTTATGACAAAATAAAGTGCTATAGTTTAAGGTTTAATTGACAAAATTACCAATTAGAAGCGTGCAAAATGTTACTTTATTTTTAATAACAGCAACAGAAAGCAAGTTCCTAAAATAAATCTCCGTAAATAAAAATAAGGCTGTAAATATATGCTATATAAAACTGGTTTCGACTTAGGGCAGTTCGTAAATTATTACAATAAAACAGTAATGTATTTTAATGACACGTGTATTAGTTTACTTACTATTGGACGTATCTGTTGCGCAGTCTCGATTAAAAGTAGAAAATATTGTACGTCCAAACGTACTATTTTTTTATAAGTTGAGATTAATAATACAAAATTTTATATTCTGAAAATTAACATTCTAACTTAGAAGAACAGTGATATTCTTTGCTGTGAAATATCGAGAAATACATTGGTAAACACACATTTAATTTATAATGCTGTGAAACCATTCCGAATTTACCGTAAGAGTGTCCAGCTGTAATACATTGTTACAACAACTCATATAAATAGGCATCAGTCCAAACTTAACTATAAAACGTGTAATTTTACAAAAAGTGAAGAAGGAGGTTGGAATGTCTTCTGAAACGTCGGGAACAAAAATTGCAGTGACGCCGCTACAACAGCCGACTTCCGTAGCGTAGTGAGTTATGCACTTGTCTATGGTGCGAGAAGTCTTGGGTTCGAAGTCTGGATGCGACGTGGATATTGTGCTGTCCTTTTACCTAATGTCATCGTCATCGGTTTTTAAGATCTCTTTGTTAATGATGGTAAAACCACCTCACCGCACATTGCTTCCTGAAACACACGTTTTAATTCAAAACTTCGACTTGTAATATGCTTTTTACAATCGATGAAATGTAATTAGTTTTCAGTGGTTTTTTTGATAACAATAAAAATTATACAGTTCACTGTTACTGATGATGTAGGTAGTTTTTGTATTATCATAGTACATACTTAGTATATTTTCGCAAAATTTCAATAAATTTAAAACACTCGTTTCACAACTCGACTCAATCGATGATGCACACACACACACACCAACACACACACATTTAATATTGTTGCGAGCCACGACTGCCTGGCTGGGCGGTGTAGTACGATACTGTGGTGGCGGAGCTAGGATACCCCTCTTCCCACTCACTCCTCGGTGCCATGGCTGTCGGGCAGGGCGGCGAAATACAATACAGTGGCGGCAGCGCTAAAAGACCTCCTCGGGTGCCGCATGGATTGTATTAGTCCATGATAACTACCTGCACCCAGTATCGGGTAACCGAGAGAAAATATCGTGATCTGGAATGATCCTGTTCCCTCTTTATCTCTCGGGGTGGTGCGTGACTTTGAAGCGACATCTTTCCAGGAGGTTGGAAAACAGAGACTTGCCGAGATAACTCGAAATGTAGGTGTGGGTATATAAGAGGGAGCTGCAGCAGGAGCGAGAGAGTTTTTGCTGGCAGGTGCCTGGTGCGATCTCAAGTGATAGTGACAAGTATTTGATTGCGACGACTGTTCGAGGTTGTCCAGCGATTGGAACCGCAGCAAGTAGTAGGAAGAAGGTGTTTCTAGGCCAGAAAGATTCTTCGGTATTATTTCATTGGGTCCACCACTGTGAGTGACTAGGAACCTTTCCATGTACAGAGAACTTATGTAGATTAATTTTTTTCTTTGTGTAAATAGTAGTTATTTGTTCTGTTTGATATATAATTGTGGTGAATCTTTATAGACGTAGTTTATTTGTATATACAGTTGTTAATAAACTAGGTCAGCTTTATTTTCTTTATTTTATCAAAGACCTCCATCCCCAAACGCACCTAGCCCGCAAGTTTGTAACAATATATTAAAAAAAAATTCACCTGGCAAATTAAACATTTTAAGAATTTTTTTTGTATATGTTGCACTGGGGTTAATGATGTAGATTGTATATATCATCTCGTAGTAAGATACAATGTCAGTGAGAGCACGTCTGAACAGAGCAGTACATATGCCCGCACGTCCACACGTACTGTTCCGTTGAAACCTACTCTCACTGACGTATCTTACTACCAGCTGATATAAACAATCTACATCATTAATCACAGTATAATATATAAAAAAACTCTTAAAATTTTAGATTTGTAGGGTAATTTTTTTTCGAATATATTATAAGTGTCCTGTGACCATGCATCAGAATACTTTTTTTATATATTTTTCGCTGTATAATGAAAAATGAGAATCCACAAAGTTTTCCCACCATCGTGCAGTGTTACATTGTGTAAGAGAGAAGGCCGAGCTGAAGACTGGTCCGGCTGCTCGACTAGCGAGACATACCTGTCGCCCGTCCAACCCGAAAAATGGCTTAGGTGAGATGAGATGAGTGTGGAGCAGTGACGGGTATTAGAAAGAGAGTTCTCCGAGGAAACCCGCCGGCGGACAGGAACGTCCGCCACGTTTCCCACATTCGAAAAATCCGTGACCAGACCCACCAGGGATCGAGCTCGGATCGCCTAGGTGGGAGGCGAGAGGTCTGACCCCTGGACCACCACGACTCTTGCGCTGTATAATAACGTAGCTTATTTTATTATCTCGCAGTGTGATAAAATGTAAATGTAAGTGTTGCTGAAAGTGTGGTATGCGGGAGCAAATAACATTCTGTATATACCTTATTCTAAATACATACTTCGATTCAAACAGACAAAATTGTGTTCAGTGACTTACCGATTGTATATAGAAATGTTACATTCAAAGCTCACTCTTGCTTATCACATACAATAAATACATTACGTTTTTTTTTTTTTTTTTAATTTTTAGTTAAAGTAGTAAGGGTATATCATTTTTTGGTAACTCTCTAGTAAGATTATTAAGTATAAAAGTATTGCTACGCCAACTACATCGGATCTTTTTATGCAGTACAATCCGTATAATGTTCTAGGCCGTATCTGAAGTAATACATTGGCAGATGTATGATGCAACATGATTGTCACCTATTACGGCCGCATAAATACTGTTGCAAGTTTGCAAAATTTCATGTGGGCGATTCTCTGAGCTCTTTGGGATATATGTCGTATAATAAGAAATTAAAATAGTTAAATTATATTCTTGATTTACTAGCACAAAAAGTTTTCCAAATGCACAAAACAGCAATAAATTATGGCTTTCACAATATTCTCATTATACACACAATTACTACTGCGCCATAGAAACGTTAATTAACTTTAACACTTAAGAACAAACAATTTTACTGTTAATTAATTAAAAACTACAAATCACAATAAAGGTTCAGTCATCTCTCCAATTAACTGTCTTTCAAATAGTCACAATGCCCAACCTTAAAAGTTTGAAGTGGTGACGGCTCACCATGTGCTGCGCAGCACCCCGAGTGTGCCACTGTCTTCTCTCTTGAGGTCTTCGGTTCGACACCAGTCGCGCACGTCGACCTGTAGCAGCAGTCGTCTTGTTTCGCCCAATAATGCTCTGAAGGTATGTGTCTGTAGCCTCACAGTAGACTCTGACGTCATCAAGCCACCAGTCTCTCTCCACAAGCTTAGCACCTTCTTCTAGAAGGACCAATAACGAACTCTCTGCTCTGTTGGTACCGAAGCATACCTCCTTTTGAATCACTAAGCAGACAGTCTCCTTCAGTTACCAGTTACTGCTTTTTTTGATTCAATACCTCTAGTGTTGTTCTCTACAGTGCACGGCTTCTCTGAAGCATGCTGACCCCTTCTTCACTGCTGTCGACGATACAACACCCCAAATGTTGCTCTTCCCTTCCACAGCCTGTTGGTGTCACCCAGCCTCGACGCCGCTTCCAAAGGAGCTCCTCGTCGACGCACAACACACTCGAGTCACGCTCAAGACTCCTAGAGAACTCTGTTATTTCGCAGTTCGGAGACATTTATAAGGCTCATTTAGTCACGTCAATCGGCGGCGCAACATGGTGACGAGAGGCCTAAAATAGACATTACCGCAGTCATGTAGGCAAAGGCTTCATCAGGGAATCCCGATGGCGTCTCTCGGGCGTATTGCAGCACCCCTACGAATACCATAATATCACTGTGGTTGACTCATCGGACTGTCCACCTAGTATAATGCAACATGCCTCCAGCCACACAACACTGCCCCTCCTTAAGTACATCGCTGTGGACGAATTAAGATCCTCTTACTCGAGAGTCTCGATTAACAATCCGAAACACCACGTCACTGATCTTCTTAAATATTATTTTCATAAGGGTCTTCCCGATTATTCTGTAGCTTGGTGCAATACCGCTTCTTTCTCTGAGTTTTATACAACCACACCAGTTGTCATTCTTGGAATGTTTCATCCGGTGTATTCCTATCGTAGCGAGTATTCATCCTATCGGTGTTAATCCTAAGGTGTCGCCGGGCAAGGTTGTGAGTGTGAACCAACTTTTGACATATACTGGGGATGCAATATGGTCTTCCTCTGCCGGTCGTCCGAACATCACATCGCTCGGGAGACGTAGCTATATTCTAGCAACAGCATTTTTTGTCTCCGATTCAGGTTTGTTCCAGTTCTGGTCAGTAGTTCCTTGTGTGGTTCTGGCATTTGGCCATCAAGGTCCTCTGACTTCATGACTCCCTTGTCAGTTGTAGTTATTTGGGAGACTTGCTTGTACATACCTATCGTGGCCCCCTCCTCAGGCCGGATTGTCTTGTACGTCTAGTTGACCATTTGAAAATGTAGATTTCCAGAGCAGCGGAACCAATGTTCTTGCTACCCTCACCTCAACGGGTAGGCCGCTTCTTCTTCCTATATGTTTAACTACAACTACACGCCGCACAAAATTGCCTTGACAGTGTGCAGGGATCACAATATCACTGGATGCCGGCAGCACAGTCGTCTTGCAACATACCACTCGGCAGCTGGCTGGCGAGGATAGTTCGTTTCGTGGCATTATTATCAGTTCTCGTTTGCCGGCCTTTAGTACTCACGACTGAAAATATATGCAGCACTCTTTGCATAAAACGTCACGGCTCAGTAAATATTCATCTTTAATGTCGGCTATGAACACTTCGTGTTCAGTGCAGAGGTCACCCAACTTCAATTGTACCTTCTTCCCTTTCACTGGTGTGGTCTCGCCGGTCACTGCCGTCAGAAAGCTCCATCCGAAATTATGGCTCTGTGATTCCCGGGGAGAAGGCCTCTAGATGTCCGGTCTGATAGCAGTAATGGTTACTCCGGTGTCTACAACTGTGTGTTAAGAAACATTACTAAGAATGCCCCCCGCTAGGATTGCATCAAACTCATGTTTCACTCAGCGTACTTGAAGAAATAATGAGGCCTTTTACTCTACCGTCACCATTCTTCCCTCCATAAGATGTCATCCTGACTCACTACTACAGCTGTTAGGTTACCATTGTGGGCACTCTGATGTCCGTGTCATCCACACATATAATACTTCCGTCGCCCCTCTGGTCGAGAGAGAGGCACACCCGATGGCTGAGTGATTGGATAGTCTCATATTGCTCTTGGTTTTGTTATTTCGCTGCAGCTGCGTGCACTGGGCTCTCAGGTGTCCATGTTGCTCCAATTTCGAACACTTCAGTTGCATCTGTAGTAGAGGGAGAGGTGTAATAGAAATAATTAGAGTTTTGATTACATTCATCATGACTTCCATTCTCTTCAGGATGTTCTCTAGGCGGTTAAATCTCTCGTCGCCCGACAGTGCAACCGCCTGCACAGCACGCCGAGTTGATGGCCCTCTTGCAGATTAGACCTCCAGTGCTCTGTCCAAGGCATCCTGCATAGTCCTTGGGGGAGCCAGGTGCACTGCACATCGCACCTCTTGGTTGGTGATTGCATCGACGAAGAAGCTGACTACTATGATATCTCGCACCTATACATAGCTTGAACGACAAATGGGCGAGTCGCACAATGTCCTGCCACAATTCTTGTTGTGGCTCACCTGATCTCTGGGTGCAGCTCCTTAAATGGGCATGGTGGGCATGTAGGAAGTACTTGTCTCCGAAGCGCTGCTCCAAGGCAGTGACAATTGTCTAATATGCTAGACATTGTTATTCTGGATGCGACTGGAGTTACTGAGTGCAGGTCCCTTCAACACAGCAGCAAGACAGTTGGCGCATTGCTGGTCAGAGAAGTCATGTATGGATGCACTATCTCGAACTAGTTTTGGTACTCTTGCCATGAGGTCTGGCAATCGTAAGGAACAGGCTGCAGAAATTCCCTTCCCGAAATTCGATGCTGGCACACTATATACACAAAATTTGTTGCAACCCATTTTCTGCCTAATTGTAAGTCACACTAGAGCCTGGTTCTAACTTCGTGGTCTTCTCTTCGCTGTCTTCAGGTTTTTATTCAGCACTGACCTTGTTATATCTGACATTAACAAGATGGCCACCTCCCTGGTGATAACAATTGTCTTGCTACTCCTTCCTCAGATCACGTATTTGCTGGTCTACCTTATCGTTTATGCTGTCTACCTTCACATTTACATTGTCTAGTTTCTGGTAGACAAACACTTTCACATTGCCAATTTTCTGTCCGCCACTTCGTTCACTTTGTCTACCTTTTCTCTTACATTGTTTACAGGATTACTACTATTATCTACTTTCTTATTTGCATTATCAATTTGCTTATATTCATTATCTATTTTCTTGTCTAGGTTTACATTTCCATTCACAATTTGCTTATTTCCATTATCAATTTTCTTATGTATATATTAATTTACACTCTCAATTTTCTTATTTCCATTATTAATTTTCATATCAACATTTTCATTTACACTGTCTTTGACTGAACTCATTTGACACCTTCTTAATTGCCAATCTTTCCATCAATGAGAGTTTTAAGTGCTTCAATTTCTGCTGACGTGCTATTTGTTATCATACACCTTTACAATAGAAATTAATACACAACATTAATAAAGTAGGTCAATTTATTTAAATAGCAACAGTGTGGAAATATTTAATATATAGAATTAATTATTTAACTATTTTTCCCTCTATCCCACTTGTGACACCAGAGTTACGAGATTACACAATTACACGTGGGCAATTCTATGAGCTCTTTGCGACAAAGGTCTTAAAAATTTAAAGAATTTAATTATGTTTTTGGTTTATTAACTCACAAAGTTTTCAAAAATACACAAAACCGTAATCAACTACCGGGCACTATTGCAGCCGACCCATCAACCTTTCTCAGAGGAAGGGTCCTCTCCAGATCTGCGCTGCATCCGGGCAACCACCACCACGAGACCAACCTAGACCAGACATGAGAGAAAATCTCATCATGGGGCTATCTGGTCGCCAGTATTACTACGTAATTTCCATGGCATTTGTGAGTTTTCCAGTCTGACCGTCTGGGTACTACAACCCAGCCAACACAACTCCTTCCTCAGTACTTTCTTGGGTCTTCATTTATGGATTGAAGGGATGTCCTATGGCCGTCTACTATCAGTCCTGAATTGTGCCTTATTTGCGACTGGCGTCCCCTTTTTAGATCTTCTACGGATATCCTGAAAGGACCAAATATTTGCCTATAGAAATCCTCCTAGGACTCTTTGAAGATATTTCCTGCCTGACGATATCCCCAGAGGAATACCTGAGGGTGCCCCCCCCCCCCGCCCAAGGATTGCCTGAGGATGTCCTCCAAGGCTTGCCTGAGGATATCCCTCTAGAGATCTGTAAAGCACATCCTCTCGTGGACCTCCATGTCAGATTCACCTTTTATGCAATGTTGAGTTTATTTTAGTTCCACACTACTTTGAATTATTTTTTACCCCTGTCAAATGAGCACTTCTCAAATAGTCAATACAAATCCTATATCCGACAAAACAAACACATTGAATTCGCCCACGTGAAAAATGTGTTATGTAGGCCGTAAATAACGCAAAATAAAAGGTCATAAAACACAAAGTTGATAATTATTCTATATTCTTAGTTACCTGTGTTTTATCTGTAGCATGAGTTGTAACTTAAAGTAGGTACTCAAATAACAACCACGAATAAGCATCAAACAGTCACGAATAATACACCCGCGGCGCACTATCTTTGATCACGACACCCAAACTACACAAGAGAAAGAAAATGTCGACGCTCCCTTGTAATTTAGCAATCCATAGGCAATCCTACATCGATCCCAGAGGGTACAACTTAAGGACCAAACATAGATAGCCAATTGATGTCTTTCAAAGATGCGAAATATACATCCATTTTGTGCAGTCATTTGGGAAGTTCTAAGAAAATATTTTTAAACAACAAAAAAATTGTTCTCTTTTCGTATCGACCTAGCAAACTGAAGCCCGCCGCACACGATACAACATTCCTTACAATATTGTATACTAGGAGTCGTAATTGCTCGGCTACTAGCTTCTCTACTCAAATTTTTGCCTGATAATAGCAGACTTGCGAGCTCAGATACTGGATTTGCCTAATTGCTGGCATCCTATTTTTGTTGCGAGCTGAACTGCAATATTTAAGCAGCGGCCAATCAGGCTGCATCAAAACAACAACACTAGAAGTTTTGGCGCGTGCGAGTATTGAGAAACATAAACATGGAGGGAAATAAAGTTTACATTTTAGGCGCGATTTTTCGGAAACATGGAAGGAAAGAAGTGGACGAAGGAAAACTGACTGCAGAAAAAAAAGAAGGAAGAAGGAAGTTCCAGTAATAATGATTTCGGAAGTTGGCAAAATACAAGGCATAATGTTCCTACTCAAGTTCTTCCAAAACATAGCAAGGGTGCCACGATTCCGATTCCATCGTAACAGCCATTTTCTTGCCCACAAAGTTTATATTTTACTTTATTTTTTTAAATAATTCCTTTGTGCATCTGAAGCAATGAAAAGTGTCGCTGCGGCAAGTTTTCGGCACTTGGAGAGATTCATCATTTTGTGGAGAAAATTCTCTTTACAAAACAAGTTAGTCAGCCAGTATCGTGTGCAGCAAAAACTTGTAACGCACCTAGTGTATCGGCTTGTAACCTACCCAGTAAAGAAACTGGTAAACATTCCAGTAAGCGAACTAGTAGGAAATATTGTATCGTGTGTGGCGGGCTTTACATTTTTTTTTGCCGCCGCTGTGTACAATAAATTAATTTGTTAAACATATGTTTATATATTTGTTGCTTTTGACCTTTTCATGTTATTTACTTAATCAAATCCTTGTAATTTATTAAAATTACTTGTCCAGTGTAATGTGATTGTACAATTGTACAAACTTGTTATCTGTAAAAAAATCTGACGAAAGCATATATTTAAAATGAACATTAACGTATAATATGGTTCGTAGGCGGTCACTGAAGGACGAGAAATGGATGACCATAAGATAAGCTTTCAGGGACGAGCAGTGGACATCCGTTAAGGACGACCATATGTTTTCCTTTGCTGAGCATATTAAGGACAGCAACAAGTATGTCCCTAAGGGATGACCAAAGACAGTCCTGAGGAAACAAAGATCCCTGTTGTCCTTTGAGAATAAAATTTGGATGTCCATAAGGAAACTTGTGTTGGCTGAGAAGAACACACAGGGTGCTCCTTTCGGAAGAGCACCCAAAGTGGTGGGGGGGGGGGGGGTTGTCCACACTTACAGCCCTGTAGCTTGGTCGTGCGTCTTGTTTCCCCAGATCGCATCAGGTTCGTCCATTACCATTACCCATGTCTCCCACGTGGAGACTTAGGCTTTTGGGCCCCAACAGCCTGAGCGCTAGGTAGTCTAACGCCCCGCCTAGTGGTTTTTCCTTGTTGCCATTGTCGGAGAATACATTAAGGCAGATATCCCTTTCTCAACTCTGAGGAGCCGGGATTCATAGGGCCCGCATGCCAGAGCCTGCATTGGTTCTAAGATCCAGTGGCGCCACGAGGAGGCTGCAGGTTGACTTGGGTGTGAGAGGTTTTTGTGCTGAGGGGTCACGGAAGCGTAAAGCTAACACCAGAGGCCGAGGAACCCATCCCGGTGTGGTGCTCACGAGCCCTGGAGCAACATCAACACCTGTGATAGTGTGTTCGTGGTTACTCCCTTCGGATACTAGAGCGTGGCACCGCTCCGACACCTTAAACAGGGAGATGCACTATTCGCACTCGGATTACGCCAAGGCGAGAACACACCTTACCACGGGCATGATGATACAAAACAAATTGCCGGAACCAGGACTGCCACTCTTGTAAGTAGTCACATAAGGGTTGCCAACTTCGTTCTTGAGGGCGCCACTGTCGCCAGTAGCGCGGAAGATTAAAGTTGTTCTCATCAATAAATCAATCCACGCACAACACTACTTCGTATATATATATATATATATATATATATATATATATATATATATATATATATATATATGCACACGCCTAAACAGATATGTTTCTGCCCTTGGCAGCAACACTTGAAGAATATACCAACATCGTCTAGAACAACTTCACCCACATTGATATCTTCAAAGATTCCAGTGAATTTCCAATTATCGCAGTTTAGTGCGGCTCTTAGTAAAACGTAAAATCCATGCTGCTTCGAGGAGAGTCTTCAACTTAGTTGCTTGATAAGCAGGTGATTTAGACTTATTTTCCTTGGACAAAAGCTTAGATCGTAAGACGTTAACCGCATGCTTGTGCCAACGTAACTTATGATACAAAATATTTCTTGTATGAGGGTCTCCAGGTCTTTAATGTACAATAATTAATTCGATTTTTTAACGTATCACTTCCAGACTGTGACATTGTGCTGATCAAATGGGTGCCGGCTGAATTAGTTGCTATCATGTGTAAGCGGTTTATTTTATTGCCTTATTTATAACAAAATTATGTTTTTTTCTTATATATTGGAACTACGGATCTCATAGTGTAGTTTCGTCCTATAGCTTTGCCTTCATGACAAGAAGTAATGGAAATTTTCATTAAAAAAATTATAGAATATATAAATGAATGTCTGTATATCTGAAATTGTAACATCTATTTAAAACACCGTGAAAGCATTTTTGTTCCTAATTTTAATTGGAACGAAGCAGGTTATGAGCAAAATTTGCCTAAAACCAACCACAAACGAGTTACGGAGAAAAATCACGTTCAGTATGACTTCCAGCGGCCATCTTAGAAATATGTGTTCATTTAAACCTTCTACCTTGGAATCAGGCAAAACACCTGGTAGTACATGATATGGTTCATGAATTATCCAACCCATAAAATCATAAAATTTCCTTCATTAAAAATCCCACGAAATTACATAAGCACCTGCACTATCACGGAAACATCATGGTTGACATATGTCATAGCACAGTTAATGTCGCTACATACAAAACTCACAAGACAACAAAAAATTCTACACGAACTAAGATCAGCTGTAATAAAAAACAAAATTGACAAGACAACGAACTATATAATGCGCACCAATAAACCTTACAAAGACAGTGTAACCAATAGCTGATAAGAAGATGACACACAGAGAACGACATAAAAATTCAAAAGCAAACAAATAAGGATGAAATCAAGCATACTTGGCTGTTAACAAAGATACAAGTGTTGGGCTTTTGTTCTAGTCGACATCGATGCTGTTAAAGACGTCTATGTATAAATCTGCACAAGCGATAGAAACTAGGGAAGGAATAGGCTATGGCCTTTGTAAAGGATTCATATCAGCGTTTGCTTAAAGCTTCAATTTTCAAGACCTTATGGCTCCCATAATATTACATTTAGGTGCTATGTGTCACACATATTTTTTTCTTAAGAGTTAGTCGACAATAGCTTTTTTTTACGTTTGAGGCACGGAAACGAGGAAGGCGATAAGTCGAATATAACCCGTGCGTCAAACACCACATCGCCTCTAGGCGCAGAGTACTAAACTAGCGTGCAGTGTTTACGTAGTAACTGTTTTACAATGGGACTTTTAGCGATGACCCTATAATTTTATTTGTGGGAAGTATGTGGTAAAGTCCAATGCAGGTTTCTATGATTTTATTTTACGATTACGGCTGATATTTTCTCGGCTACAGCAACGTGAAAAAGTAATTTTTAGCACTTTCGAGGAGCTTGATAATCGTGTTTTTAATTTTTCGACTGCATATTTTAAATCATAGGGACTTAATTTGAAGTGTGTTTTCTTTTCGTAGATAAACGCAAGAGAAACATTTTTAGTAACTATACATGAAAAACGACTTTACGTACCTCGTTACAGCACGTCTCACACGCCAGGTCCACTAACTCTTAAATGTTTAAATAACTAATAACCTGTTGGTGTTTTTCGATGTTTTTCATACTCATTCTGTACATATTACAACAAGACTACACCAAGCTAGTGCGTGTAGGCGACCTGAAGGTCTATGCCAACCTCCCTTCCTCCCTACCTTTCCTTACTGGCTATAGGCCTACATGCTGGCCTCCTCCCCCCTGTCATCCCAACACCCTCTCCCGGCTACGAGGATGCTCCACCGTCACACGCCACAATAGACATGGGGCTGCCACTGTCTCTTATCTCTGTTGACATCACGAGCCTTCAATGAGACCGACACAAGCCAGTAAGTAATCCTTGAAGAGCAAACATCTGGAACGTGATAGATCGTTACCTCAACACCTAGAACATTGATTTTATGTCACCAGCACTGTCGGCAGTCTGAGTGCATTTTCTGGGAGTCTACAGGGTTAATTGCATTGATATACATATTGTTTGAGTATTGTATACCGCTAAAATAGTTTTAGGAAATTTTATGTAGTAATTATATTTAAACTTAATGTCCTCAATCTCCACGAACCTGGTTGCACTCAGGTCATGAAATAGCAACGCTCTCTCTCTCTCTCTCTCTCTCTCTATATATATATATATATATATATATATATATATATATAGAGAGAGAGAGAGAGAGAGAGAGAGACAGAGACAGAGAGAGATTGGGGGAGAGAAAGAAAGATATAGAAACAGAGAGAGACGCACACGACGCACACACCCAAACTGATACTCACAACTTGTTTGGTTTTCAATTTAAACGATCGTACTTCAAAAACAATAAGATGTTAAGGGGCATCAGTACTTATCATCTTCGATTTCTTAAATTTTCGCTGTAAGTTTCACACAGTGAGTTTTATTAAAATTTCCCGCCGAACATGACACTGGTATTACTTTCTTAAGTGTTGCCAAATTGTCACTTCGTCACTACCTTTATTAGTTGTTGACTAGTAACCTTCCGGATGTAGAAAGTCATATTTTCAGCAGATGTCACGTATATGCTATAAGCAATAGTATTCAAGCAATGCCAGCTGTATACAATGTAAGAGACTATTCCCTCTGCTTCGTCCTATAATGGAACATTATATAAAATTTGTAGGCCAAATTAAACACAGAATTTCGATTATTACAACATTGCATTTAACACAGAAAAATCCACTATAGCAAAATTGCGTTTACAAATCCCCTTAGGCTTCATTAGCGGCCGTTTTAAACACATAAACATTTTTAAAATCTTTGTTTCGTAAAATTTGGCTGGGTATGACATTCTGCCTCTGTACTCCGTTATGACCCTTTTTCTCCACTCCCAAAAAATAAACACATTTGGTGTATACACATAGTGCATGCACAACAACTCGCTAGAGTTTATTTCATTAGATTTGTTTGAGTACCTCAATCTCCATCTTCCCCATTTCGTAATATCTTCTCCAGGAATATTTCAATTGGCAGACAACCGAACACACAACTTATCGAAGGACGCGTTATGAACTTGCTTATGCTATAATATAAATTTTACACCCATGACTTGCACTAGATTCGATCCCAGTACATCCCGATCAGCAGATTCGAACAACTTAACCACGTAATGTCGAAAGAAATATTTGTAATTTTTAACTAAATTAACAGAAACCCAAGAACAAAGAAAGTTTATTGCGTATCTCATAAATAGAAATGAAAAAAAAAAAATGTTCTTCTTATAAGTGACTAGCAGTGCGCCCGCGGCTTTGCTCTATGTATTACCCAGAGCAGATTCCTCTTTGTACACAAGATAGATAGTTCAGTCAACAAATGATACAATAACAAATAATGCTAGTTGAGTTAACTCTGCAGCAGCTTTAGTGGCTATATCTGTCCACGCGAAGAGCAGTCTTAAGATTGTCCTTGCCACTAAAAGCGACTTCGCATGGGCCTTATTTATAGTCACTGCAAAGTTGGCGTTGTGGGGTAATTACAGAGTCTTAAATATAAGAAGGTAATCGAATGCAATATAAAGTTTATTTGGTATTCAGATTGATATCCTTCAAGCACAACAGTGGTGATGGTGCCCTCAATAACATAATTATTTTTCAAAACCTTCACTTGAAGTTAAGTAACATTAAGGAGTTTTGGCGGGATAATGTTTCGCTGAAATATAAACATATTTGGTCCCGCAACCTTGAAGTTAGTGAGATGTGGGCTTATGTTGTAGAGAATCTTCAGTGGATAGTGGATCGTATTGTCCATTTTCACCACTTTTGAACTTCTTCAAAATTTAACTAATTTCGTAATTCTTGGAATTTTTGTGTGTTAGACATGCACATTTACAAGACCTTTAAAGGAATTTGACCAAAGAATCTCCCGAGCAATAGATAGGAGCTGCAAACAACTGCCCCACATAACGTCGAAATGATTCGTGAAAACTACTTTTAATATTAAAATATAAATATTCTGTCTCATAGAGGTTGTAAAACACCACGTCTCGATATGACTGAAGAATGAAACTCCTGTATAATTTATTTCTCGCTAGTCATACTTGCTTTTCGGATCGTCTGCCTTGAAAATTCACTAAGTTTTTTTCTTAATTAACTTATCTTATAAAATTAAAAGAAGCATTACTTTTTTTAGGTATATATGAAAATATAATTCTGACGCGAACACCACCTCAATATTTCTACTGGTTAAATAAGCATCATCGGGGGATAAAAAAAATATATTTTATGCATTTTGACCACTTTAGGTGACAAATTTCGAAAAATCTTAATAACACATCTTAAATATTTGTTCGACTATACAAATGAAGTAAAAATCACGACAATAGCTTATTCAATCAAAACAAAAAATAACATTAGTTAAAAATCACATATCACATCTCTACAGTACTGAGAGTTAGAATTTTGAAAAATCTTAAAACCTTTAGCGTTAATTTACCTAATATTCATCCTGAAGCAAATATAAATTGAATATCTCGATGGGATATATATATACTGTATATAATCTAACTCACATTCCAGGTCTTTTCACCTCCTATGAGACTGAAATTAAAAAAAAAACCTTCACTAACATTTTATACTATTTATTGGAGTCTCTTGGACGTGTAAAACACGACAATAAAATTGTCTGCTTGGTTTAAGATATAGCGACGATTATTTTAAAACAGATTTCATCATTTTTCACCCATTTTCACCTCCTTAGTTGGGGAATTTCAAAAATTCGTGTAATTTATTTCAGGTATTTCAGTAAACATAGATCTTAAACAAAAATCACGTCGCTATCTAAGAGATCTATGCGGTCGGTATTGTGAATCGAAAACGCACTTCACCTTTTCTTTACCTCTTTGGGGCCGAATTAGGAAGATATATTTGAATGCGACAATCTAAAGCAAATAGCACTTTGATATCTCGATTGGTTCGATAGATATAGAGGAACAATCGAAAATATATTTCACGTATTTGCACCCCCTTAATTATCAAATTTCGAAACGTCTTGAAGTCCTGTCATTGTCATTTGTATGTGTAACCAATTGAAGTAAAATTCGCGACAATAGTAGTGTTACAGTGATACAGACGATTTCTAAAGTACATATTTGACCTTTTTACTGCTTGGGGCTCATATTAAAAAAGAAATCCTTAAACTACTTTTTGGGTATATACGTAAGCAACATTTTGAAGTGAGAACCAACTCTATAACCCGAAGTATTATATATATATATATATATATATATATATATATATATATATCGATTATTAATCGGAAACACATATATGGTCTTTCAACTCTATTAAAGGTTAAATTTTAAAAATCCTAAAATTAGTTAATATTAATTTTAATGTGTGTCCTATTACAGCAAAAATCAGATTATAAGAATTCTGGTTCAACCTCAATCGACGTTTCTTCAGAAATACATTTCACCCCTTTTCATCCCCTTAGAGGTAAAATTTAAAAAAAAAAAAAAAAACCTCTTAGTGCCCGCCTACGACCTGAAGGAAACACACACAAAAATGTCACGATTCTAGGTTCAGTAGTTCGGGCGGCAGTTTGATATGTTAGTCAGGCAGCCAGTGTTCCCGTTAATATATAGAGATTTCTCGGTCGTACATTTATAAATATTGCCGCTTAATAAATGTGCAGCCAAGAAATTTGCGCACAATTTATGGATAATATCACTAATATCGTTATACAAAGAAATGTTATTTCTTAGCTTTTTTCGTAAAATCTTCGAAAAGAACATATTTGCCCATATTTAATATATACTTCATACATCGAATATAACAGACGGTAATAGCAGGCTCACTTCAACCACAACAGAGGCGATGTTTCAGGAACTGGTATGTGTTCCTGTCTTCAGGTATACGAACAATCTGAGCAACTACAGCAGACAAACTGTATGACACTGCTGTTGTGTTGTATTTGTCGTGCTTGGTACCTGTCTGTTTGACATTTCTTTCTTCGTTTTTTTAGGTTACCATTATTTTTCGAGTATATTTATATCTCGAAATTATTTGTATGTTTGTTGACTGCAGCCCCTACTGGCTTCCTTAGTTTGTTTGATCGTGTTTCATAGTTCATGTTCTCGTGCCTATTCATTGTACTTAACTGTGGGTTCTGTGCTCAGCTACTTTCTCTTGTAATGGCGTATATTAAACAAAACACTTCAATTTGTCATACATCCCCCTTGCAATATCATTGAAAGACCATGCCTTATTTCATGTCATGTTACCCTTAAAAGCAGGTATGTGTCTAGGGTGTCCTATCGTCATGAATTGCTGCCCTCAAGGATATAACGTTTAAAACTATAACTGCTTAAAAGTACTCTGGCCTTCGATAACTGACATCAGCGTGTGGCTACAGCAATATTCTACAGTAGCACTAATCTAAGGGCTTGATGTAGCTGCACCAGTGTTGTAGTAAGAGTAGCTGACGGGTGTAGTTGAAGTAATTGTGTACTGGGAATGTTGTTGGGAGTTGATGGAGTAGTATTATGTATTGTTGCAGTAGTGTTGTAACTGAAGTGGTACAGAGGCAATGCTGAAACAGTGTTTCGACAGTAGCTAAGTTGTTTGTTGCAGAGTGAGTGTTGTTGTATGTTGCAGCAGCGTGTGGACCTTCATCGCAGCGTGCTGAGGGTCGGCGAGGGGACGTAGCCTGCTTCCTGTGCAGCTGGGCGCAGTTGCTGGGTCACGGAGCGGCTCTGGCAGGTTGTGCCCGTGCACTCAGTGCCACTATGGACTATGTGAGTGGTGGCAGGTATGGTGGCTGGGTTGCAAGACACGTGGGCCTACCTGCCAGGGGTACTTCGCCTGACCTTCTGGCCATAGCTGTCACCCTGGTACCCGCATTGCTCGTTGCACTGGGCCTCGAGGTGAGTTACCTGGTACCTCCTTTCTTCCATCACTCCTCTCCGGTCTCTCTCGCCATATTACTTGCCATGCATCACCCAACTGCCCACTGCACGTTTCTACTGAAACTTTAGTATGTCTTATTTTCACAGTCGGTAGGCTTATTTTCACATTAAGATTTTTTTTAGATTGTTGATTGTTTGCTACAATGGAACACCATATAATTAGAATGTATGAGCTTATGGACGCACACAATTCCTTACGATTGGTTCATAAAACTGTAAAAAAAATGTAAGTTACATAATGCAAACCACAAACACAACACGAGAGTTGAGCATATAGAAAAGTACTATTGTAAGGTACCTGTACCGAATATGATCCTCTCGTGGTTCAAAAATTACGTGTGCCTAAGTAATTAATTATATTACTAATATGACACATATATGATGTAATACATTAATAATGGATGGTGTATGTTCATACTGGATACTAGTGTGTATCGATCCCACATCGATCTCGGCATTACCACACAATGGCGACTAGTGGACCATATTGATAACTAGGCCATATTCGTTACAGGTACCTTACTTAATGAATAATTGACAAAATATGTTTGCGAATCAGGAAATTCTGATTACTGAATTCTGTCAAACTGTATTACGACAATCAGACCCAAGCGAAAACAAGAAGTGCATACAATGGAATTAGACAAAGACAACAGCAGATAACACACAAATGAATATAAGACGACACAAGTTTAGGTTAGCAAAAAATGGCAAGAAATTCCGAATTGAAAATTCAGTGAAGCTAATATATATATATTTTTTTTTGACAAGAGGATGGTTGGTCCATAATTGTGTAGGGTCCTTTTTTTAACAGCGTATCTGATACGAATACTATACCACTTCATATATTTTTTAATGCCACTGAACATATATTGACAAGAATATATCAAGCAGTTAACAGAGCTGCAACTTTTTTCAGGCAGTGGATGAGTGTCGCAAAAAAACATACTGCCCCGCTGTCTTTTAAGGACATTAAAAATTGTAATCAAGAATATTCCAGCCCATAAACGTGCCGGTATACTTTTCTGGACCGCAGAGTCCTATTTCAGGCAATGGTTGTCTGACGTGGGAAAGATACCGACCTGCTGTCTTTTAAAGCACATTTTAAAGTGACCTTAGAATCTTTGAACAAACGTTGATATGATGTATCCATTGTGATGATAAACAGTTTGTTTCTAAAATAAGTTATTATCACATAATTGGTTCATTTTCTGGTATTTCTGTGACACTTGGCACTAGTTCAACGGTTATGTGTTCAATAAACTACTAATTAAAAATAAGTAATCCCAGAATACATTACCTATCCGCAAACTCATGCCAACATTGTCACGATGCGAGGAACAGATACTTGTTGATATGTGTACAACAATACCTTGTATATTTGCAACAAGGTGGCGCGATGAAATACGAATCAGATTGTCAGCAGTTCGAATCAAACACATTCTGTTCAGAAACCACCAAATATAATACAATATATTTGCATAAAGTCCACAGTAAAATATACGATAGAGAATAGAATAAAGTTTTAGGTGCACATAAAACATTTTGGAAATTCATTTATGATGACGTTTGGCGAACGCCTCTCCTCCATATTTTCGACACACAGCTTTCACCGGCCCATTGTCTGTTCGCAGGACCTGTTAGCTGTACCGTGTCAGCAAGGGTAAGATATAGCAATTGGAAACGTCGTATTTTATGTTCTGGCTATATGTATATCTGTGTACGAAAAATGAGTAGTATAGTACTCAGGATCTGTATATATGTGTATGTGACGAGATAGCAGTCTGCGGGACTACGGCTGGTACTGAACGTCGCAGTGTGTAGCAGCCTAGTGTTCCTCATGTGTGCTGGCAGTGTGCATGCAGACCTCGACAACTGGGGGCGACAACACTTGCTAGACCTTTCCGTCGCCAAGGTTAGATTCCTCTGTTATCAACAAGCATTCTTAATGATAAGAAATTCTAACACACAGGCAACATAGTTGTTCTATATATTTCTGCTAAAATGTTTACAACAAACTGACTGCTTATGTATGTTTCTCTGAAAAAAATGATTATTTCTCTGTTAAAAATGCACGCGAATCTCCGGCACTTTTCGATGTAGAGCGTCGAAACTAGGAATGAAGGGGTACTTTAAGGTGGGGAATATGTCGAAAGGGCGTAAGTGGCATTTTGCCATAACTTCAGCACTTTTCGATGTAGAACATAGAAACTCGGAGTGTATGGGTACATTAAGGTGGGGAAGATGTCGAAATATGTCGAAAGAACATAAGTAGCATTTTCGCCATTACTTCGTCACTTTTCGATGAAGAACTTTCAAACTCGGAATTAGGGGTACTTTAAGGTGGAGAATATGTCGAAATACATCGAAAGGGCATAAGTGGCATTTTTGCCATAACCTCTGGCACTTTTAGACGTAGAATGTCGTAACTCGGAATGTAGGGGAACTTTGAGGTGGGGAATATCTCGAAATATGTCTACTGGGCGTAAGTGGCATTTTCGCTCTAACTTTAGCACTTTTCGCTGTACAATGTCGAAACTCGGAATGTGTACTTTAAGATGGGGAATATGACGAAACCTGTCGAAAGTGCATAAGTGAAATTTTCCCATGAATTCTACACTTTTCGACATCGAACATCGAAACTCAGAATGTTGGGGTACTTTGAGGTGAGGAATATGTCGAAACATGTCGAAAGGGCGTAAGTGACAGTTTCGCCATAACATCACATAAGTTATAGACATTTATTTTAGGACCCCCTTAAAAATGTTTAAAAATTCATAACTTCTAAACTAATTCAAATATATGAACGAAATTTGATACGGTTGTGTAATTTTATGCGCAGGAATCGAAAAAACATATAAATTTCATTTCGGACTTTAAATATAGGATGTTGAAAATTTTTTTAGAGTGGAACTAAAAATCGCAAACTGCCGATAAAAATGTGTTAACGTAGTGTACATTTTCGATCCCAGCTCTGTAGGTCGAATGATTCTAAAGGTACGGGCCCCCGAATTTGAAGCCCCTTTAAACGAAATCGGAAAAATGGTTGTATACGTTAGGGTCCTTGTCGACACCTGCCTTATAGTAAGAATGACTTGACGCGTGCATCCCAATTCCAGCGCATCAGCGTCTTCCGACAGCATAACCTCTCTCATGGTTTTATGCACCCGAGCAAACAGATTAATTTTTGTTAATAGAGCCTCAAGATGCTCTACAATGCCAATTTGAATGGGATTATGTTGATGCACCCTGGCAGTTAATGTTTCATCTATTTGTTTCGGATATCAGGGGCGGCGGTAGGCACCCCATGATATCATTCGTCATGAATAATTTTTCTGAATATTGGAACTGAAAACTAACACGGGCGGCAGTAGGCACCCAGAGTATGCGACGTTCGTTTTCTTAAAATAACAAAAATCAGTTTTTTTACTGCACGCCCTACGAGAGCAGTTCACGTTAGATTCACTGAGCCAGGAAACGAACATTCAGTTTTTTTTGCCGAGATAGATAACCCCGTGTTACCTGTGTGGTACTTACGAGGAACGTCGTAAACGTGGCGCGCCAACCTAGGGCTACGAACCGCACTTCCGTGATAAACATTTCGTGCTTGCCCAAACTGAGGAATCGGACTTTCGTTGAACTTAGAGTGAGTACACTTCTCGGGGCATCGAGTGAGAAACGAATCGAGACTGGACGAGCGGTACTGCGGCGCACAGTGACGAGACCAACAAGTACACATCTGGAGTGACAACGCGACACCTCATCATCACCGGACCGACGTACGCTGGAGTGGACGCACATCGAGGTGACAGCTGCGCAGCCTTGCAGTGCCCTGCCCGGACATCGAACCTGGA
>PNEQ01116781.1:0-22704 GCA_003012365.1 Medauroidea extradentata | reverse complement strand
AAAAGTTACACCAACTGAAAGCCAAAGTGGTCGTATAGCTGACCCGCCATCTTTGAACGCCATTTTGAGACGGAAAGCTACCGATTTCGATGTCCGCGTCTCGATATTCGTAATCAGCGGTATCAAATTAACAAAATATGTAAGTCTTAGCTTTATGTTCGAGGTGAGCCCACAAATGCTTCTGGCTCATAGTCTATGTGTCGCAGTACAAAGACAGTTCAGCTGGTTGTGTATGCGGGTCGGCGATGTGTGTGATAGCTCACGTACTGCTGCTTCTAGGACCTGTCCAAGGTCGAGTGTGGGTGGCTGTGTGTGTGTGACTCCCTCCTACAACACTACACCTCCTGGTGTCTTGATGTTCCTGTGTACTGCCTGGCTACACCTGCACTATTACAACGCCACTGCAGCTCTCATTGGAGACACTCGGCCTAGATATGAGCGAGTGAGATGAGATTGTCGCCACACATCATCTAGCTACTTAGTTATGGTGAGGGGTGACATGTACGGAGCAGCGCCGCTGTGATGGAGCGGGTGAAATTAAGACATCCCCGAGAAAACCCTTGCCATCGTCCGGCACCATTCCCACATGGCCAAAATGCGGGTCGACCCCACCGAGATCGCCTTGGTGTAAGGCGAGTGCTCTGGCTAGTGTACCAACTGAGGCCTCGGCGCAGATGTACGTAGTATTTTCAACGCCAGGCACCGTTGCCACAGTTATCTGTAGTGTCCTTTGTCACCACTGCTCTGCTGTCTTTACTTCCTTCGTCATTCGTACCCGTCCTGTCAATACTTCCTATGACATTGCCAGTTGAGCGCCGACATCTCAAGTCGCATCTAATAAGAAACTGTGTAACAATATCTAACAACCTTCTATGATTTACAATACTGTGTTCGTATTTTGTTAATTATATGCCATTAACACAACTTACATGATCTAAATGCCAACTACAACCTTCTATGATTTACAATACTGTGTTCGTATTTTGTTAATTATATACCATTAACACAACTTACATGATCTAAATGCCAACTGAACGAATGTGTAGAGCACTGCGCCGGTGTGGTAGGCAAACCGTCTAACGTACTTTACTCCGGTTGCATAGCAACAGGCGTTATTAAGAACGTTCGAAAATACTACAAAATGAATTTCAACGAGAACCAGTGCTCTTACTAGTGTCAGACAAGGACGACATTTTTTGTTTCTGTCAACCATTTCGTTCTTAATCTATTAAAAACGTCGATTAAAATGCATTCTTCACCATGTTTCGAAGAACGCACCTCCACCCATTTTATTAATGTTAGAAGGACGACTTTGCAAAATGCAAACAAACGCATTCATCAGCTTCGTTCACATAAACTGCATACGAAAAATATGTCGCTAATATCACGTACTTTCGTATTTATGTACACGAAAACATTCCCAACTCTCGCGTTAAGGGTGCATACCTTCCCTAATAATAACGTAATGCCATAAGTCTGTATGTTTTGCTAATGTTTTGTCGTTAAAAATAACCATACAATATGTGTCTATGTAATTGAGGCTTGTCCTGTAGACGTTGGCAGCGCACAGCGGTTGGTTGGTTGGGCTTCCTGCTGCAATGCTACACTAGCATAGGCACACGACGCAGCCATTACTGTCCCGTAGTGAAGAGCATGTGCTACCAGACAATGTTCTATACGACGTCTTCCGCGACGTCTTCATGCTAGCATTTATGTCAACGTCATACCTGCAATAGTAGTTAATGCGAGAACATTCTTCAATAGTCACTTGTTTTTTTAAAACTGCAAGTGCGGTAATTGGGAATAAAAATGAGACTTAAATCGTGACAAATCATTTTACATTATTAAATCTGGAAATATTTGCTTTTAATGTGTGTTTAATGTAGTTGTTGCGTAATCGATTTTGTAGCTCCCTTCTTATCTATATCTCACACATACAAACATACACACACATACGTATACATACAAACACAGGCTAATGGGAAAACCTCCCTTAACTAGTTAAACTACCCTTGATCAACTGGAACATGTGATATAGGAGGTTGGGGACAAAGTTAGTACTTCTGAAGTCTTAGTTCTTTTCTGCCACTATTCAGTACAAAAAAAAACCTCAAAGTATATAGATTTTATCAGAATCAAAGTAAACTTCTGAATTTACAATAAATATAATGTTAAACTATTCTTCTAGGCAAGACGGTGTTCCGAAGTGGTTACTTAGTTGTTAGCCAGGTATAACCCAGCAATGTTGCCATAGTTGCTGCAAGATGTCGCCCGTGCTACGTCCTTACTTGTGATCCACGCAGGACTCTGGAAGCGAGGTTATTTCCAGATCTCCAGGCTGTGCTGTGCACTAATATTTATGTAGATATGTTATCTGTGCAGTAAACATAGCTGTGTCCCTATAGGCGCGAGGTTGCAATGCCGCTATACTAGTGAAGATACGCCGTGGTAAGTATGCAACCTATCAACACGTGACTGGCAGAGCAGCGCCTCACTAGCATATATACTGCATGTCACATTACATCTGGAGGACATTTATGAAACACCTCCTCTTGGCAGTAGATGTAGCCACGCGGAGATGGTTTCACAGTACAGCGGCCTAAACGCGGAAATGTCATGTCGATGGCAACATACACTACAGTGATATAACATAGTCTCATACGACGTTAGTTCCACATATATTTAACAACTGGTGAGTGAGTCAGTGTGTTTCAATGCATTCAAGTAGGCTAGACTAATGTTTCCTTAGTTGAGTGTTTCAGTTGCCAATTAAATTATTGGAAATATTTTTATTTTACAGTAATAACATTTATTTTACAGGCGTGACAACAACAACAATAATAATAATAATAATAACAATAATAACAATAATACGACTTTATTAATGTCGCAGCTAAGGCGATATCGCTGTGTCTTACACTGGACCATAAACATTTCTGGCTACAGTTTATAATTATTTTGACATTTCTAACTTATTCTAACGCAATACTAAAATAAAAAGAAAAAACGAATCACGAGAAAACTGGAAATATCATGATAGTTTATGTCGTAATTTAAACAACGTAATAAGAGTGATGACATCGCATAGAATACAAACTAGATTGAGGGCTTGTGCCTAAGTTTTTTTCAGACTGTTGACAACTCAAACATTTTAAACCGAAAGCTGTGAAAAAATGTGAGCCAATGTACAGTCACACGATACGCAATACTGTGTGCGTTTTTTTTAAAATAATGAACCATTCGTCAGCAAAAAAAAAAATTTGCTTAATTTTGGTTTATTTTCATGACATAAAACGTGGTATTTCGGGTGACGAAATCTAAAAAAAAACCGTTCAGTACATTGCTACAGAAAATTTTACCTACAAATTGTGACATATTAGTGACAAAACTGTGGAGCAAAATTTCGATATGAATATCAGGTAGCAATAAAAAAATATTTTTCAAAATCACTACAACATTAACAAGCCCTTAATATGGTTCAATGAGAAGCTGAAAATAACCACATTTAGATTAAATAAACTTGTAAAATAAGACTAAATATCAAGATTTTGAGCGCCACTTATGAAATGCACTATAGACGGAAAACTGTATGATAAAACAACGCGAACTATGAAACCTAATAGGGCATTATATAGATGGCATATGTATGGCGACATGTAATCCCGGGCCATAAGGGCGGAATATCTGAGGACAGACAGCAGTGGCCGCACGTAGTAATATGATGCTGCACACAGAACAAGTGTACAGACACGGAACATCTTCACTTGACAGCATGGCCCATAGCGGCACTGTGGCTGCGTCCATTACAACCTACATTACATTCCTTACTTCTTCCTATCTCTCACTGTGCATCTGTCTTCTCTATCTGTCTTTGTTTTACGAAACTTGGTTGCTATTTTCCAATACAAGCCGGTCTGGAAAGGTTATTTTTAGCTATTTTAAGAGTTCCGATATTCTTGTTCCTAATAAGCGAGCTGTTGGTTTAAACTGTTGGTTAGTAGTGTCTTCTATTCGTAGATATAGGTATGTAATTTACTGAATCAGTTTCGTCAACAAAGGAACAGTCGTAAGTCGGTGTAACATTTCAAGCGCAGGTAGCTCTCTAGGCTTCGTGATGGTTGAGAGGTCAACACACTGGAGCTTTGAAGCATCTTTCTCAGGATAGAATGTCAAGAGCAGACAAAGGTTTACTGCCATAAAGTGCTATCCCTTTGTCTTATGTTATCTTAGAGACAGTCGGTATGTCCATACTGTCACCGGACAGTCGTGTTTCTTTTGTTGAAGGAAACCTGAGTTCCGTGCAGCATAAACACCTAAAATGGACTTTCAGGAGAGTTATAAATTATGTAATGATAAATTCTTAACATAAACAATATTTGCATGCAACAATAAACCTTTTGCTCAGAGTACGACAAGCAGCAGGCTTATGAAAGTTGCCAAGGTTTGAATATAATGCTAGCAAATGTTTGCAACTGTGCCAATATGTACGTTTGTTTTTAACTTCAGTATATTATCTTCGTTATTTGTTTACGTCTTTTCCAACTACACTGAAGATAAATGATGTACAATAGTTACAGGTGATGATATATCGGGAAAGTGTTTTGTACCTATATACCCTTGAAAACACTGTGATTCTATGATTGAATGTTCAACATCTGACACAACGTAGCTGCCTGCAGACCAATAATAGGCATAAAATATTACAATAGCGTGATTATTATTGGCTCAGCCAAATAGGACAACAGCTGTACGTCACAGTAAGTAATCTTCTGGTAAGCTGAACGTTTGTTGAAATCCAGCAAACAGTTAAATTTTTCCGCGATAAACCTTCATCGCTAACGATAGTTACTTGAGTTTTAACGAAAGTTACTTAACATTAGTTTTTAACGAAGGTTAGTGAATATTAGTTTTTAAAAATATGCCATTGAAACAATAATGTGTGTTTTAAAATAACTAATTAATACCATGTCTTAATTTTGCTTAAATTCCTACTGTCGGTCGTAAACAAAAAAAAAGTTATAAATGTACAGTATCTTGTAAATATGTTGTGTCGAGTCATTTGTCGTCGATAAAACACTATTTTCGACAACTGCAGTTGGCACTGTGCAAACAGGTGTGATAGACACATCCTAGTGCAAAGTGCGTGAAGGAATGGCCTGACAGAAGATATTGAAGGTCAATAGAGAAGCAACTTGTGACGTCAGTGCAGTGTGTTTGAGGGGCGTCAACTCGGCCAATGTTTGCAGAGCTGACCTCTCCTGTGACTCACACTTCTGGGTATACTAACTACGTCATCAGGCTGCTCCAACATGTATCTGTCAACGCCAGCACCTTGCACTCAACTCTCGGCACTTTGTTCTTGTGTCCACGTCTGCCAACTTAGCGCACTTTATTATCTAGTAAGATAGTATTCACGTAGCATTGCAGTTGTATTTTTTAATATTGCGATATATTGGCAGTTTTTATGTTTCATATTCAGCATGTTTAAAAAAATCAATATGGTTTAATGCATATATTGGCGTAGCCCGTGAAACAGTTTTTTTTAGTGTGAATTATGTCATTACGGTGAGTCAGTTGGTATTTCTTTCTTGTATAAAACAGTTTTCGCTAATTTGGACTTTGACATGTCATTATACAAAACTATGAAAGGTAAAATATTTTCATTTAAGTGAAAAATAGTCACAGTGTAGGTCTACAAAACAAATATATCTCGTGCAAATATAAGCAATTAAAAATTGTGGGCGAGCTCCCGTAACTATTCATGCCTCAAAATGACTGAAATTGCGCGTTTTTGCTGTTTGCACATTCACGATAGGAACATTAATTAATATGCATAAGTCACAGCATAACCTTAGCTGATTTTGTCTTGAGTTAATTACTTTTTTAACGATCTGCTAGTAATATAGCCCAATGTATTACGTTTCGCGCTAGTTCGCAATGAGCCAAAATTTTGGTTAGGAACAGCTCGAAAAAAAAAAAAAATGGTGAGAAAGAGGAAGGGGGCACGTACTGTAATTGTCTTTCCACAGTTTTTTTTATTTATATTTTTATTGAATATTCTTGGTTAAAAATGTTTCCTTTTTAAATTTTTCGGTTTTGTTAGCTTAGTAGTGGGTACGTTGCTATTTGCACGGTCTTGTAACCTTATGTTTGAAGTTACACAGCGGCCACAGCTCTCCTTACGCTTATATTTGAACAGGTTTTGTTTCCACAAGTCGTACATGGAACAACTACTCGAAAATAGCAAGAATGCGGACATTGGTCGTGTAAAATCCAGTTAAAATCTTGTGTTAGGGAAGTGGTTAATGTTTGTTAGCAAATGTTACATCGTGTCCACGAATAGTGACAAACTGAGCACTGTTTGAAGACAATAATATCTCAAATAACAACTAAACTATATTATCTAAATTGTAAGTTCAGACGTTTATTATTGACTTCGGGACAATCTGTATACTTGGGTTATTACGTAAACATGTGTGTTTATATTACAATGCGGCAGGAAAATACAATTTAACTGAAGGGAAACAAAGAAACTAGGGTTTGAAAAGTGCTACTTTAATCCTGAATGACCTATACTGAGTTGGTACTCTGGTTACGTAACAGTTGTAAATGCTTGTATGCATTCATTTCATTAATTTTTCATCTCGTAAAAACCCTATACAGGATATCGGACATGTCAAAATAAATTGTACAACATTTTATGTACAGAAGAAAAAAAAACTAAGGAAAAGCAGAACAGTGCTAATTACATTAAGGCAGAGAGCAAAATAATTCAAATAAACAAATAAGACAACACACAAACAAAACTGTAACACTTGACATTATATAGCTTTGTCATAAACATGCTTTATGAAAATAACAACAGTATTAATATAGATCACATTAAAATGTAAGTATCAGTATGTTTATAATTTCTTTAATAAATTAACTGTATTTTCACTGCAGAGAATCACCCCAATATTTATGAAATACTGTAATAAAACTTTTGCAAAAGAAGTTTGAATGTTAGTCTCTTAAAAACCTTTATAGTCGATGCCATTTTTATATGTGATGGCAGTTTATTAAATAATTTTATTCCCAAATTATTGGCGTGTCTCATAGAAAATGTCTTATTAAACAGCTGAGTAAGAAAATACTTCTTTGTCTTGTATTGAACTTGTGAAAATTTCTGTTTGTGCTGAAAGATCTATTGTTATATATGTAACTTATATAACACACAGATAGGTGAAAAGACGTGGTAATATCTTGGAATTTTGGAACAATTCTTTGCAATGAAAATGAGGTGGTTTGCTGCAAATGGTTCTTATTGATTTTTGTCTGTAACACAAACATTTTTTGCAAGTTACTAATAATGCTACCCCCCAAACTATTAATACATAAAGCACACTCAGTGTTCATACTTTACAGCGTAGGCACGCACGCTGCAGTGTGTTGGAGTGGTGAGAGGAGAGCGAGGTTGGCAGTAGCGGCTGTGTAGTGTAGTTGCGCGCCGTGATGTTGGCAGCAGCTAGAGCGCGCTAGTGTCGAGCTCGCCCCGCCCTCCCGCGCCGCGCCGGTACTAGACACCAGACAGTCGCGCGACGCTGGGAGCCATGGACGGATGTGCGCGCAGCTAGCGAGTGTATGCGTGTGTAGTGAAGTGTAGATATGAGCAGCAACAGCAGTAGTAATGGGAACGTGCCCAGTGCACGCACAGCCTATGTGTACGGAGGTGTGGGGGCGGCAGGTATGAGGGACAACAAGCCAGTAGCTCGCGCTGTGCCGCCCCCAACACTACCCAAGTATCAGGCTGCCGCCTCCACCTACCGCCTGGCTAGTCTCGACAGACTGGCTCAGCGACAGAGACAGTTCGAGCAAGGTTCTACTGCTCCACAGTTGAACGGCTCTCCTGACGTCACCACGCCGCCCCCCGCCCCCACCGCCTCCAGCCCCTCGGTGAGTCACCGCATCGACCCACTACCGCACAGTTATTACATTAACCTTCCTTGTGTTTCTTATTTAAAAAAATATAGTTTAACCGTTTGCCACATAATAGCGGCGGAAACGCACACAAACCTAGACGAGGGGGGTTGTAGTGCGCATTTGACCATCGTAGACAGTTGAAGTAGGTGCTCTTTAATACCAGTCGACATCTGCTAGTAGTAAATATTTTCATTTCACCGGCTCCATGTAATTAATCCTTGCGTGTATTGTAGCTCTCGTCAAACTTGATGGCGAAGGTCAAGTTTAGGAACGGACCACTCAGAGCTCGTACAAAATCCTAGCGAGTATTGTATTGTCGGTAATGTATGATTGTGTATCTGTCAGGTGATTGGTCGCCTGCAATTACAAGGTTATACTGCTTGCATGTGAAGCCGGCTTACTGTACAATGGCACGTGCAAAATTAACTTACCATCCGAGGTGATAACCTCAGTCAGAATTATTTACACGGGCAAATGGATCTACAATAGCATACATTGTCTGTGCTTGGCCCTTGTTTTGTTTATTAACCAAGGATCACAGCTGTGTTTCGTCGGAGCGCCGTATCTGAGTCAAATATGACAACGTAACGTAGAAATTAAGTAGAATTATATTGTGATGGAAAGTAACAATTTTTACCTAGTTTTGATTATATCTCGTACAATATTTATGTCGCATGTCTTTAGTATTGTCTACGGTAGTGTTGTAGAATACTGACCTACTTACATTGGTTCCAGTTGTTTTGCGTCTACCTATGTAGTTGTCAAGGTCATTGATGTGTAACTTAGTTGGGAGATATTGGCGATGTATACAACGGCCAGGACTGCATGTATCGTCGCAATATGTTTGTTAAGAGTATGCAGATATGTGATGTAGACCCAGTGTCAGGTATTGTAGAAATGTAGTTGTAACACGGGTGTAAGATATGCCGGCGTGTGTGTGGTTGGCGACGTAAGTAAGCCACGCCCACAGCCTCGTACGTCACTAGTACAATGCCGGCCACACGTCACCTGGGCCAGCTCAACACTTAGCTTGCACCAGTCTGTATATATTGTTGCTATATCCTGGTACATATTTGTGCACGGTATTAACACGGGTAGACTACTTTACATTGGTGGCAGTATCGCTAACTAACCTACAATGAAGAAAGTAGTACATGTTGTAATATATATTTAAAGAGTTTTCCGATACAGTAATTGTAATAAGTAATTCTAAGAGCGTTCCAGTGCTGAGCTGATATTTATCTGATCTCAACGAGCCTATACGCTATAAGGGACCGCTGCATTACGCCGCAGGGCAAACAGTAAAAATATGAATTAAAAAATAACATAAAATTGTAAAAATACATTGAAGTTAATTGTACAGCGTAACAATTTCGATTAACTGTGTGTAGAAAAAAACACAAAATTAAACGGAATCATAAAATATTTAAACACAAGATATTAATATTTGCAAGTCTGGTAAAAGAAGACTTGTCTAATTGCACAATGAATAACTTATTCTTGGAACTGTAATTAATTTGACAGTTAATTATAGAATGATTTCACGGTAAATAGGTCAGTAGATGGCATGCATTTATTTTCATTGGCATAGCTTGAGTTGAAGTACCTGTGAACAAACTTGACCTTGAGCAACTGCAAGTGAATGTTGGATCGCTATAGTGCAGTGTGTTCCAGTAAGACAGCTTGACGTAAGTACAGGCAGTTTCGCGACACTATGTAGCAGCATACCGACTGTACGGACGTGATATGACACGATGCTAACAACAGTAAACATTGCCAGTACAGGATATTTACTGGCACGTTGTTGGCAGAATCTGCTCTCCTGTACCTGACCTCTGTTACACTAGGAGACTAGATATTATAGCTAGGTAGGTTTGTAAGGTCTCGCCAGCCTTTGTTAGCAGTTTATAGCACTATGCCGACACGAGGGTAGAGATAACCCCCACCACGAAGATACTGTCTTTACAATGGCGGTGTGATGAATAGTGGTGCTAGTTGTACTGTGCGACATAGTCCTGCCGCCCATACACTGAGGCTGAGTGTGATATATAGACAGGAGTGTGTGTAGTGAGTCATGCTGCCTTACGACCTCTGCCCTGGCGTACTAACCCCGCCCCACCCTCTCCCTACACTGTGTAGCTAGTGTAGTATCGATCACCTCTCGTGCCACGCCCCCTGCCATTCAGCTGCCGCATATACCAGGCCTTACCACGTCCACGATATTGCCACCATCACACTTATAGGTATGCAAAATTCGCGTTATTTTCTGACAGCTGACTAGACTGCAAGTGACTATAGGCTTGTTCGACGTCTCCCGCTGGCCGATATTGTCGTGACTTACCGCGGAGAATACTTCAGTAGAAAGGCCGATCTCTGTGAAGACGCAACACACGTCAATGACAACATATAGAAGTTCGTGGCCAATTGAATCGCAGATTGTGCTCTGTTATGTATAGGAAGTTTACTCGATGCCAAATGATAACGAGAATTTCGCATGTCTACTCTGTATGGTTGCTAGCCAATGATTGTCAAGAGGCGTACACGTTGTTATAGTCGTGTGGGCGACAATTGCAAGTAGTACAGTGATTTGACGCCACTATTTACTTTCTGTTACACCTTACATACATTCAACAGTCTGCAGTCAACGCATGATTTATATGCCATATAATTTGCAGCCAGGATGTTTACATCGTGAGCAAGTTTTAAAGTTGATTCCTAGTAAGTCGAAGTTTAAGATGACACTGAATAAAAGTAACATTTCTGAGGAAATATTGCGATGGAAAGAGTAAGCATTATTTCCGCTAGATATGCATTTTTGGAATTAATTTTGAGCTATTCAAGGTAGTGTCGCAGCAGTTTTCATAAAAGAAAATCATTAATTTTCAAGATTGGACAGTTTCAGCTTCAAAATTGTTCCACGGGGTACTTTTTTCTACACTGAATACCCTTTTTTAACTCCGTGTGTCAGTTTGTTAGTTTCAGTATGTGAGGGAAGGTAATTTGTATAGGCCTAGTTTGTAACTAGGATAGAACATAGATTGTTAGGCAAATTCAGTCATTGTGTAACATGAGTGGATATTGTGAATAATCCTTGCTTTTGTATCTCCTCACGTACTCCGAATCATTAGCCGAAGTGCATTACGTTAATTATACATTTACAACAAATTCTTATTACATTTTGTTGTACTGTAGTTACCTTAAGTGTTATAGTTGGCGGTCTTGTCGTATGTTGTCAGAGAGCGAGTGTACGAATCACGTACAACATTAGAAACATGTTTATAAGCCCTTGTAGGTGTCTTGAAACCACTTTCTTCAGACTGCTCTATCGGGAAAGTACAAACCTGATTCGCCAAACATTGGTTAGGTGACAACGCCATATAATTGTAGTGACCACAGACTATGTAAAAGTGAGTGTCGGCACATTAGAGAGCTTTTGTAGTGACCACAGACAGGCTATGTACAAGTGAGTGCCGGCACATGAGAGAGCTAGTTCTGAGCGTGAAGGCAGCGTGTGTGTGGTGCAGGATGTCTGGTGTTATGGTCGTGGGTGGATTGTGTTGCGTTATCTTGTCACACGTGCACAACACGAGTGTCAGTCCTCAAGGTCGTTGTCTAACTCTGCCGCCTAGTACTACACTATCATCCAATACCAAGCTTCAACAATTCTGCTAGAACTTATAGCACAATATATGTTGTTACTATCATATTTGAGCTGGCAACATAAATAATTTCGAGAGGAGGAAGTATTTATTTTCTCAAAGAATAACCAGGGCCCCGGCAGGGTATACAAATAAACAAATAATATTATTTGTATTTTATACGTGTCAAATCATAGCTTACAACATTGATATGCGCTGTCAATATTTTCGGTTTGGAATGTCAGTTGGTTTTAGTGGCGTACATAAAACCGTAAAGTACAAATTTTGACGTTTAAGACTCATTGCGCAAAAACTACGAGAGATACAAAAATTAGCTATGAGGAAGATTTAATCACAAGTTTCTAAAATAAGAAAAAAATCTGATACAAATGTAAAAAAAGTGTAGAAAACTGAGGTGACCGCGTACTTAAGGCCCTAACATTCGCTTCACTTAGGGCCGGTTTCTCAATGTCTGATTAAAGCCTTGGTTAGCTAATCCTATGATTATATGTAACCTATTGATTAAGCGGTGATTAAATCTGAAGTGTTTCTCAACGTACTTTAATCTTATGTTTAGCTAAGTATCGGTTAAGGTAAATGTTGCAACCATGCAATGGCATATAAGCTTGTGGTTGGCTACAGTAGAGCTTTTATTAGTTTATTTAGCTGTGCTGGTTAGCAGTGTTTGTATACGTAATGGAAAAAAATAAACGGTCGCGTGCCGAAAATTTTGTTTCTGTGCTGAAAAATACGCCCGTATTATAGAATACAAAAAAAAAAAAACTGATGCCTTAACTTGGAAGCATAAAGAATATGCATGGAAGAAAATCGAAGTAGAATTTTATTCATCGAGGAACCTATATGTGTGATATAACCTACACAATTATGTAACAATAACATAACCTACAATAGGTATTATAACATACAAAAGTATCGAAAAACATGTAAAGTAATCTACAAATTTATATTAAGAACTTTTCAATCCAGATTCCTTGATCATCGTAGGTTTTATTTTTTCAGAAGAAATAAAAATATTTTTTATTGCCATTACCCAAGATACGTAATATTACGTACATCTAACATAGATTTCCAACCAATTATGCAAAATAACGTATGGGAGTATAGAGACATCAAAGGCATGTGACATAACCACCAAATGTTTTCACATAACCTACAAAAGAATATTACTTACCAGAACGTACTAAAGTTTATGGGATGTAAATAAAACATGCAATAAATAAGTACACACCTGTCTGTGGTCACTTCCAGCTGTACAATTTTTACTAGTAGTGCTAGGACAGTATTTTTATTCAGCCGCAATTGCGTAACAAATTCATGGTCATATATTTACATGTGACTTGGGCGTTCCCGAAAAAGTCTTGGCCTGTTTATGAAATCTACTATTTCTTCATCATCATCATCTTCTTCAAACAAGAAATTTAAATCTGTCATCATAACCTAAAAAATTGTCATTGTTTATAATCTTGTTTGTTTTAAAGGTTCGGTTTAACTCTGTAATCGATACCTCTTCTTATGATTAAGATAACCAATGGTTACCGACTTCTAACCCATTGATTAATCTTAATCAGTACTTTAGACACAGATATTGTTGCTAACCATTGGTTAAATTTTAATCGGAGGATAATTAGAAGAAAATCAGACATTGAGAAACCGGGCCTTAGAGTTATGACGGGAATGGGTTCTGCCTGCATTTGAAAGTGTTGAGTTTTTAAAGGCTCATAGCAAATACGTTCGATGATTTGCGAAAAATTGCAAGGTATTTGTTCTAGAGTAGTAATCGCATTCAGTGTGTTCAAATCAGGGGGGGGGGGATAATGTAACTGTTATATTTGTAAGTTGATAGTATTAGACTCGCTCGGAAATCTGACTGTATGAAGTGACTGGACTGAAAATGAACATTGCTTGAAGACTCTTGATGCTACTTCCTGTGCGAGTAACAATTATTATTTCTTTGCCGCTGACACAAACCAGAATATTTCTGCGACCATGATAGTAATATTTATTCAATAATTGCGCGTTGTGCAGCTGGGTTATTTTCGCACGCCCTCTTTATTATAATATAGGTGTAATGTATAATGGTGGTTGTACTATGACAGCTTGCTATCTGCTGGCAGCCAGTAGCCAGCTGTCCCTCCCTGGTAGTACGCCACTGTCACGTGACTATACTCCCGTAGCACGTGTTGTCTCACCCTACCACGTGTGTGGTGTTATTTCCGTCCACCCACCCTTCTTTGTAACAGCGTCCTGCATATATGCTGCTATCCATTCAGCAGGCCAGGTTACACGATGTGTTCATGTAGGCCACATAACCTTCACGAGCTGATGTAATGACAAAACTGTCAACACGTTTGTGAATCTGGTTTACCATACACAGTCTGCTTGCTTTTGTGATTCAAAAATAAATCACATCCTTGCTGGATGCTATGGCTTCATTTGTTAATTGTGTTTCCCCATGCCGCATTATTCCACCAGTATTTTCTGGATGAGGATGCACGACGTCTGTATGGCATATAACGTATTGCCGTGTAGATATTGAAACTATGCTTATTGAGCTGACAGCTTGGGCACGTGGTTGCAAGTATGTGGGATCCATAGTGTTGAACGTGACGTTGTAGTCCCTGCTATGTCGTGATATATATATATATATATATATATATATATATATATATATATATATATATATATATATACACATGTCCTCAAACATGCCTTGTTTCACGAGGACTTAGCAGTGAACCACATTGTCGAAGCCCTCCATCAAGCATACAGTACAGTAATCTTGGCGAGAACATTGATTGTGTTTCCATCTCAAGCCACCAGATGACACACCAATGTTCTATTAACGTCACATGTACACTGCCAACATAAACAAGATGGAGGGGATGTTTATTTCCTCGACGAATAACCAGTTTACATTGCTGCGATAGAAAATTAGATCGCGGAACATATATGCTAAGAGTTT
Organism: Medauroidea extradentata; assembly: GCA_003012365.1. Classification (NCBI taxonomy): domain Eukaryota; kingdom Metazoa; phylum Arthropoda; class Insecta; order Phasmatodea; family Phasmatidae; genus Medauroidea; species Medauroidea extradentata. Next base: position 8,121 of record PNEQ01116781.1, on the reverse strand, counting down.
TTCGGACATACGGTTCGAAAATAAAACGTCAAATTTGTAAGAGAAAATTGTATTAATAGAAAGTAAGATGTTTACATGTATGTTACAATTGGAGTTTACAATTAGGATTTATTGGTTTGTGGACATTAGCCATTTCTTATGTCGAACTTGTGTTGAATGACAAAGTACACTAACGAACCAAAAAAACGGAAATAATACACACATAAAAGAGGAACAAGCCATCCCAGAGAAATTTTCAATAGTTTTCTTTTTAATTGGACGAGAAAGGATTGTAAAGGTAGAATTCAGTCAAATATCGACACAACGCCCAGACACAAATGACGACTCAAATAAAACCAGATTGCCAAAATGAAAAAAAAAAAAAATGGAAAAAGACAAAACCCAGTGAACAATGGAAGACAATAGACAGCTGGTCGGAACACCTAGGTTAGAGTGAAGTTCGCTGGTAAATGGTTTTGTGTGTGTTTTATGGCCTTTTTGTTGTACTTCGTCATTCAACACAAGTTTGATCAGCAAAATACGAGCAACGGCGTAAGTTATGTCCACAGCGAATAAATTGTAAGAGAAAGTAAGTTAATTCAATAGTTAATACAATTGTTCCATCCCACGGCGCTGGGTTATTTTAGCACGTTGTCTTGCTTGTTAGTATAGAGGAGTGTGTGTGTAGTGTTTGGTCCAGGCAGACGTAAGGTAGTGAAGACGCAGTGGCCGAGCTGTTGGTCGCGGTCTGTCTGCTCTGGTTGTATTTATAAATGTGCGATATCTGTTCAGAAATAACTGCTGCTTATACGTGTGCCAACATAGTGTGTCTGGTAGCCACTGTAGCTTGCTACACGCCTTCCTGTGCTACACTCACTACTTGCTGTGCGGGCATGAAGTACACACACTATGAGTTGAGCTAGACATTTGCCTCCCTAGATGTGAGCCTGCCACTAATACCCGTATCTCCTCTCCGTGCAAGCCACTCGGCTGGCCTGCAGTGCTTGTTTCATTAATGTTGCATTTCTTCTGTTCATGTTCTATTTTACGTGCATAGTACGGTGGATTCTATCTAACATGTAGTGCAGGCAGCCTGTCGCGATACACGTTACTTACGAACACACGACTAGTTCTAGTTCGGCGACAGCACGGCCTCAGAGGACACGTGAGTACATTGAACATATGACTGTCTCACGCGTCTACTACTACTTATATTCTGCGCTCTTACGAAGTTCACAAAGTATAATCAGCGTGTTTTAATGAAACTGTTATTACCTATAACAGTAACATTTCTATAAATATATACAGTACCGCCCCTGTGTAGTCAGTTGTCATAGAGGGAAGAGTTCTTTCTTTTCTATATGAGAAGGGATGGCACATGTAATTTATCTACGTTTGAGGCGCTGAGACAGGAGAGAGAGATAAGGGCTAGACTGACACGCTCCCCCGAACATGGCCGCTACTCGAGGGGTGCTGGACTGGTGTCTAGTATTGAATTCGTATTTTTTCCTACGGGACTTGTAATATCACTGGTGATCCTACTACTTGATATAGTGTGCGTAGTGCAGTGTAACATAGGTACACTCTCGTTGTATTGTAGATGTTTGTTGACTTCTTGGTCGAAACAGTACAATTGCTTTTCTTCACAAAAAATAAGCTATCCCGGTCAAAACTATATCAGACAAAACTGTCGAACATATTTGTAATACTTGATGATTTACAGTTAAGAAGCATACTTATCGCATGAACAGTGAACATGATTGTGATGTCCTTGCAATATTCAGTGAAGGTGTTGACTAGCGTAGTCATATTATTAGACAACGTATAGTCATGTTGTATGCTGTGGCTCAAGAGTGGCCTGCAGTGTTGCCAGATTGTACCAGCCAGACCAAAAACCTGGTGGTACATTGTCTTCACTTATATAAACATATTCTACGGCTAGTGTATTTGCTTTTTTTTCTTTAGGTGTAAGTTTGTTGTGCATGATTTCAAATTAAATGATATTTATTCATTTCGAGAAATTTATTTTACCCTTAGACGTATATTTTGCAATTATTTCCAAGTTATTTATTTAGTCTTATTTTTCAAATGGCGAAGTTAAGGCATGTAGCCTTCTCTTACACTTAACCGTTTTTTTTACAGATGCACAATATAAAATTACATAAACATAGAACTGCCAAAACTAAGAAAAAAAATACTTAAAAACTAATGATGACTAACATGACAATACAACAGACCACTTGACATATTCGTGTGAAGTAGCGACTAATAAACACTCGTACAGAGTTTACGAATTTTCAAAAATATTCCCAACACAAAGTTCTAACTCTTTTTTATGTGGATATGCAAAAATTTACGTAAAGGGATCAAATCTGGTGCAAAGACCGTACTAACGTTGTTAGATGTGGCAACACTGGTGTCGTGTGTGTTCTCAGAAGTGCCGGCAGACTGTAGAGGAAGGTGGTCAGCCTTGAGCTGTGCCTCTGTTAAGAGTCATGTCTGTGATCCCCGGGAGGCTGTGCTACTACTGCAGCTTCCTCTAGAGCCGCTTACAGGAACTACTTCGGATCCAGTAAATCGGGCGGAAACGTCATGCGATAAATATCTACCGGCCCTCAGGATCTCAATATGTTCAACTCGATCCCGGTGCCGGATCCGCGTAGACTCCCGCAAGTGAACATAATATAACATGTGTTGTGAGGCGGTTTGATTGCATGTTCACGGAAAATACTATGTCGGTTCGTAGTAGTTTTGTAGAACAAGAAATCTGGAACAGTTGATCAAGTAAAAATGTCGCCAGAGTACATAATTCAGATGTGGAATAAGTTATCATTACTGTAGTACGCAATTATAATGCTACATACGTATATGATCTTTGAAAGAACTGTGCAGTGGGAGTGCATGACTGGATTTGTTTGTGTGGACATAGGTACCCCATTGCGAAATAAATGACTGTCACAAGAAAACTAAAAGTAAAAATACAAGAAAACATAAATAAGCAGAGTATGCTTTAGTCATCAGGATACATACACAACATGAAATTCCAAAACTGGAATCTGGTCAGATAAAACAAGGAACAAACAGAAAATAAAAGAAATAACAAAAATATATAAAACCTGAGTTGACATGCGACACAACGATGAGACGAAACAAAAACACAAACAGAATTACAGCAAACGACACGACGATGAGACTAAACAAAACACAAAGATGTCGGACTCAGAAAAAACAACAAACAACACAAAACGATGAGACGAAACAAAACACAGTAGTTTTCCAAACAGTCAGTATGAACGACGTTTCGGGAACTGTAATCTGTTCCCGTCATCAGGTAGACACACAGGGTTCAAGAACACGAGTGCGACTGATGAGGAGACTGGAAAAACCATGGGTTTATACAGGTCTGGACACTCGCCTATCTACCAATGTTATTTGCTTGACCTCCTTGTTGTTTGGCTGTAGTTCAAGTTACCGAGAATATTGTGTTATTGGCGCTGTTTTCCGGGCGGTCGGAGCCAAACTCCGCCCACTTTTTTCCATTGTTAAATTTATAAAGAAAATAAAGATTGCTTGAGCCTTTTCTTAAATTTGTGAGCGAAGGCAGTATTTCGTAAATTTATAAAACAAATACGTTTTGATATATTGAAAGGAAGTGGGCGGAGTTTGTCAGACCGCCCTAACATCAGCGCCAATAAAACACAATATTCTCGGTAACTTGGTGAACTACAGCCAAACAACAAGGGGGTCAAGTTTCCGGGCGAGTGTCCAGACCTGTTCTTCTACGACCGTGGTAATGGAGAAACTTGAACATGGAGGTAAGAGACACTGAATTCATACAGTGGACAGTCCGTGTTTACAAATGAAATCAACAGTTTCCCGACTAAGAAAATTATACTCACATGAATTTTCGTACGAGCGTGGCGGTCATTTCACTTCTACCGTGTCAACCTAACTAGATACATAGATAGGTGACAAGTGTAGAATGTGATAAGTGGGCTGTGACCTAACATGGAGTGCAGCTGAATGTAGGAGGTTGTTACAAAGATGGCGACGACTGATTGATATTGTCGGCCGAGAATGTACGTCCTGAGCGACCACTTATTGCACAAGTCGCTACCCACGTTCACTCTTCATTACTCTACTATATTGTCGGCTGTTAGCCAATTACAGGAGACGTTCACGTGTTGTCGCCCAGGATGTAAGACGTTGCGACAGTTTATATGCCGTCGCCCGGAACTATGGTTTGGCAAACACGCTTTCCAAACCAAGGTTTGGCCAACATGTTTCTACACCGCCAAGCGAAACTGCAGTTTCCGAAACTTTTGTTTCGTCAATGGTAGATGGTTGAAAATAATTCTTCGTGTTTCGAATTAGTGTATTGTGACGTCAACAGGCTGAATATGAAGTAAAACAGTTACTTATACAAATTGAAACTCAAACTGACCGACTAGAGCTTTCGTCGATATAAAGTTTGATAATTAAAAAGCCGAAATTAGTATTGTTAAATTCAGTAGCTTGTCTCTTTGCGAAGCCTAGTAAAAATTACTTTTACTACGACCTAACATTTTGTTATATCCGTTAGTGATATCAGCGAAAATTGTTCCTGCGGCAAACACTCCCGCAAGAGAGAACTTTTTCTTTCTAATCTGTAGTAGAATTAACGTTACTATGTTGGTTAATCAAAAACTTGCCGAAAACGCTACAGCTCAGATATACGATATGGCAAGTATATTAGAAGCCAACTGGTCAATGCGACCTCTCTCTCTCTCTCTCTTTATATATATATATATATATATATATACACACACACACACACACACACACACACACACACACACACACACACACACACGTGTGTGTGTGTGTCTATCTACATAACATATATGTAGCCACATACCACAACTTTTCAGGTTTTTTTTAGCCAATAAGGCGCACTTATAGCGCACTGTTTTATTGGCAATTTTTTTAGTGCATAACACTGACTTTGCTGCCCGATGGTACGGTTACAGCTAATAAATTACAACTTTTATTGTAAATAACGATTTAGTGAAATTATAACTTCAGGAAAAAAAGTGCGACATTGTAATCATTTTGCAAACAAGTCTGGGAGGTTATTGTACGTTAGTCTCCCTTGCAGGTATATTAAGTAATATTTGCTAACGCTGTATAAATGGAAGACCAGCTTGAGGATCACCGAACTCACTTTTCTAACAATCATTTTTAAGCTGTTAGAAGTTTGTGAATAGTTTCAATTTAGTTTCCTGTTCGTAGGTAACAGCTATGGAAATAATTAGAGCTTTTTCTCGTGTAATATAATTAGTGTGACACTGTCCATGCGCCAGATATCAGTCTCTTAATAACGCTGTCATTATTGGTGAAGAGATCTTGGTCAGTACTTAAGGCGGCCTGGTGGCAGTGGGTTAGTGTGAGTGAGGCACGGCGCCAAGGGCGATGTTGACCGGCTCATCTGGTGCGGTATCGCCTCTACTGCAACACACGGGGACGGCATGCAGTGATATCGTACATTACTCGCCTCACTTACACTTTCATCTTTTTATAAGTGAAAAGTTTGAAGCAAAGTCCATTGCATGTCTCTAAGAGTATTTTCATACGAATCCCGTGAGTATTTGGGTAGATATAATGAATTTTTTAGCAATTTTGACGGGCCTCGAAATTGTCTTTATAATAAACGCGATGTTTCAAAACTACCTTTCAGATATTGTTTGGAGTGTTTTTTTTCGTAAATGCACATATCTAAAACACTTATAAAAGTTTTTGAAAAAAAAAAAAGAGCTCTGCAAGCACGCTGCAACGCTGTTTGCAAAGCAGGCAGACGGTCGCCTTAATATCTAGGTGTTAGCGGGTGAGATGTGACAAAGGATGGGCGGGGCAGCGGGAGATCCCTGAGAAAACCCGCCTACCAGCGACATCGTCAGCATAATTCCCACATGTGAAAATACCCGGGAATCCAACCCGGTTTGCCTTGGATAAATATTTGGTGTGTCGCACAATCTATGGTCTGCACCACACACTGCAGTAAGCAGCTCAGTGTTGCACTTTTGTATGTTAGGAAATTATTATTGATGTATTTTTATTTTATAATAGTTGCTGACAATACACATATCTGTGTGATCTCTTAAGTTTATGTCCAGTTTGGAGTGGTGTATATCTGGCTCAGGATGTAACATTGGTTTGAGAACTGAGTCCGTGTGGAGTTATTTGTATATCTTGCACGTTACTAATGCTGACATTCCCGCCATCCAGTTTGAACAACCTTGTCAGTTCTTATCTGTTCAGACTAGATAATAAAGGTTGCCATCGCAGCACTATCTTAACTGTAATCACTTCCTGTACTGTTAACTCGCTTAATTGTCCGTACAAGCTCTGCTTGTTTCAAATATGTTGCAAAATTTCACACGACTGAAACGAAGGAAAATTTAATACTGTAGAAAATGTTTTTAATATATACAACATTTTACAACGGACAAAGTATTTAATTTATTGTATGAAAATAATGTTAAAATTCAAAACTATAAAACGTGGGGCGCAAGAATAGTTAATCTCGGTCAATAACAATATTATCGCACTGCAAATAATATTGACTGTTTGAGTAAGTTTTCTGAACGGCAGCTGTCTCTACACTGCTTACTATTGCGTGCGACACATAATTTTAGTTTGTTTTAAATCTTACAAGTATTTTCATACAAGTTATTTTATATTTTAGTCTGTTTTATATGTATGTGTGTCACCTCTGGTTTTTCTAAGATGAGCAATGTAATGGTTTATATGTGAAATAATTCACTCAATTTCACAGATCTTCGAAAGAACTGTGAGTGTTGTAAAGATCAGGTCTGTGCTGGAGAGGATAGTTGTAACTTTACCCTCCTCGTCTGTAGTAATGAATGTGCTCGACACAGCATGACTAGTGTAGCTTGTGAGTCTATGGTAGTAGAGGGTCTCCTTGGTGTGGAACTGCGCTCCTAGGATACAAGACATCTCATTAAAGTCTCTGCCGAGTACCGCTGCTGTGTGCGGGGGCGGTACAAGTTTATAATTACTTCAGACTTACTCGCCAGTATTGATTGGCGTCATCAAGAGCTTTAATTAGAGCGAGGGCTTTACCTCCCTCCTTCCTCGGTCGTCTTGAAAGCTTCTACTCCCACAACCTTCAATAATACATTACAATATTGTGTCATTACAATTCGCCTTCAGACCTTTAGTGAAAAACCAATATGTCTTCTGCATATTTTATACTTCTGAAATAATCAAGTGAATGTGAAAGCAATGCGAAAGAAAAAATGTAGGGCGAAATTAATTTACAATGGAATTGATTGTTTATAAAAATTAATAACTTTTATATTTGTCCATAGAAATTTAAGAATTACACCTAATACAATCTTGATTTGCACGTCAACGATTTAGTACACTAGAATAGGATTTACATTTTAAACGTAAGTCCTTTCTTTGTGTGGTTCGCAAAACATGTTAGGGTCTACGAACTTTGAACAATGGTGATTACTTACGTCTGGTTTGACACAATATTTAGCTAACTAATGTTCACAATTTTGTTAAAAATAAATATACGAAATTGTTAATTCAGTTTAATTAGTAGTTTTGTGATAAGTCACTAAACCGTGATTCATAAATATCTGCAGATACAGAGGACTAAATGAACCGTGTTATGTGATGCACAGAATTAAGTGTAGTATAATATTCATACATGAACATATGTATAAATAGTTTCAGTTGTATTATCGTTACAGGGCCCTCTGAAATACCAAACAAATACTGCGTCTGTTACAGCGAGGTTTGTTAACTCCGGGACAATCTCGATTGCTACAAAATACACATTTTTCAGTAGATTTAAAAAGTTCATAAATAGGTTTTTGCAAATAGCTGATGTCGGATTACTTGCAGTAACTTTATTTTTATATTAAGAGTTCAATACTGTTGCGTGCCATGTTCCTGGAGGCCAGTGGTCGGCGGCTGTTTCGTAACACCTTGAGGGCTGGCCGATGACTCAAAGCCCGGGTGGCTCATAGTGGGAAACCCGCCTAACCTACGTCATAGATACCTGTCCCAACTGCGTCTTAACCCTTCGAGGGTGGCCTACGTGACTAAAAGCATATCCGAAACATGATG
>PNEQ01116780.1:9005-43162 GCA_003012365.1 Medauroidea extradentata | reverse complement strand
CCAAATTATCATTTAGCCAAATAACCCAACCATACAGCATAACTAATATCCAATTTATACAAGTTAAAAGAAATTTCAAAAAAGCAAATCCGATAAACTCGACAAATAGCCATAAACCGTCGGATTCTATAACTTGTCTTAAGAAAAAACCATAACCTAAAAAAAAATCAAAATCCTGCAAAATCCACCGTAACAATATATATATATATATTCTTACATTGTGGAGTTAGCATGATTTGGAATTCAGGTCCCCAAATGAAGCCAAATGTTGCAAAAGTCTTTTCTTCGAAAAATCGTGACTGTAATAAGAGTTCATAAAAATCAGCAGCCTGTATATATAGCGTGTTCATTTTGTAGAGATTTGAAATTTTTGCTTTACTTTCAACCAGCAAACTAGATGCAAACAGCCGTAGCGTCGTTCAACGCCTCCCGTTGGCTGACAGCGTCGTAGCGTGCAGTGGAGAATGTTAATGTCAAATATTATAAAGGTCCAGGGCAGAGTGGTCAACCTCCTGTGAAACAGCCGCACACGTAAAATTATCGCGGGTTTAATGCTACAACTAGATAACTAGGTAGCTGGAAATATATACGTGTAACACTGATAATTGCTTTTGTCACACACGTAGTTATTTTTTGAACTGCAAATTTCTGTTGCTACAGTATTCCTAATTAACACGTTTATAATAATATAAATGTCAATAGGAACAATTGTGAAGGTACTGTTGACATCTGCAGATAACTTTAAGTTACCTAGTTGTTGTACTAAGCTTACGATATGAGTTCGTGGTTAGATAATCGGAATTGCATATGTTTATAGATCCGTTAATTTCGCGGGTTCAACGACATGCATGCTGGACCCCACAGTCCTATATGTACTCTGTGTTCAGCTACGTGTTCATTGGTTGTTGCTCCGGTGAATGGCCGCAGTTGTACGTTACAAGGTAGCGAGGAAGTCTGTGAGTGTTTTAATATACTTAGCTCTGCTGTTGGTTCATAGTCCTCAACAAAGAGTTTCATTAACTGTGACCAAATCGTGGAAGTAATGAACGTATACAAGCTTTTGAAATCTAACGTCTTTACAAAGGAATTTGTGGAATTTCTGAGACCCTACAGATTATGGCTAGAGGTACGTAAATTTCGCAGATACATTCCAGATCAGGCTGAACGCCAACTATGTATACTTTATTGTCATGTCTGTGACTTGCTGGCGGCTGTTATGAAACGTGTTTGACTACTGCGAGCCAGTAGTAAACAAGGAAATAATGCGAAGTGTTATCGCTTGCTACCTGCTTGTACGGTTATAAGCCAATAGATAATCGATTGTGGCCAGTGGGTGTATAGGACTGACAAGTCTAGGCTGCTGCCAGATGAATCCGCTAAATTGACGTACCTCTAAGGTAAGTACAAGATAATGAAGTTTAGCTTGCCATTTAATAATAACACGTACTTTGCAAGACGCCAGTCATTGGCTAGTAGGGCAGCCGACCCAACCTTCACCCCGGCCTTCTCTCATACACAGTGTGACCCTGCCTGAATGTGAGAAACACCTAGCGGATTTTCAATTACGTTCATTTAAAAGTACGTTGTTCATTTTTACACTTTTGTCATTCTAGTACTCCATAAAAGTACTTCCCACAAATAAAATTATATGGTCGCTACAACGATTACGTTGGAAAAAGTACAATAGTAAAGCAATGCACGTCATTTAAGACTCTTGTGTATAGCGGTAACACTAGATTACATAATGATGACGATCATGATGATATTAATAATAATAATAATAATAATAATAATAACGTATTTATTGGAATGTGGTGAGTTAAGACAGTGTCCCTTCTCCTAAACCTAACCGCAATATTAATATTACATTACTTTTTGATGATAAATTTTAAAAACAATTCTACTGATAACCTACTGTAAATATAGTTTTGTCAAAATACGTGTATCTTAAACTGCACAAAATAAATAGGTTTACAAATTGTTTAACCATAATAACAACCTGTAAAAAATATGGAAAGAAAATGCCCCAACAAATAAGTCTCCTCATTTACTCATAAGCGATATCAAGAATTTTTTTATTATTATTGTTAGATATATCATATAATTTTTAGTCATTTTAACGTACCACATTTGTACCTGTAAAAAATATATAAGCACAAATACAATTTGACATTCATCTTCTGTGTATAATTAAACTCAATGGCGGACACTCAAATGGTATTAATTTTGAATAAAATATTTAAGATGACTGATTATAAATTAACATTATTATTATTATTTAAATGTGTTTATCAGCTGCACCCTTAGCGCAAAATGGATTGTACAATCAGACGCAGCCTATGTAGAGAACCTTGGTCACAGAGAGAGTGGGCATCTAGCTGACCTTGAAAGCTACTGTGGCAGCACTAGCGTGGGTCGCTCCACACTCTCGTGTGTGTGGGACGTACAAGGCCCTACCCACATGCATGTGACGTCACTCCATACTGCCTACTGTCCATGCGTCCCGCCTACACTCTGTGCGTTTGTCGCGCCTCGCCTCGTATAGACGTATACAGGCTGGAGACAGGACTGAGTGTGTTGAGAAGGAAGTTCCCTTGTTTTATTCATTTTGTTTTTGCTTATTTCTAACTACATTAAATTACTTAAAGTTGAAATTCAGAGCCAGTCGTGACATAAATCATTACTTAATACAATTTTAAGACTAAGTGAGATGACTATTATCTATATTCACTGACGTTTGACTGAAATATGTAGATATTTTTTTTTATATCCGATTACGATTACACAGCTCAAAACAGTAAATATATGTAAACAAATTTAATATTTAAATAAATGTTACGGAAAAAATTAATTAAAAAACTATTTTAAGGAAACTCTCTCCTTTAATTTTGCGTTGTGATGGCTTATGAAAAAGCAAGTCCAAATTATGTTGATACTGGCTTAAAAACTGCATTTTTGAAAAAAAAAAATTAAACCTCACCCTAACATTGTTTTGACACTATTCAGAGTCTCGCATCTTAAGGTCGCCACCTACCTGCGCTTCAGAGGCTCAGAAGTGACCAAGCTATAAGGGCTACCTTGAAGCGCGCGCCTAAAGTCTGTTGTAAAGTTCAATGCACGAGTATTCTGAGTTTCACATACATCTTGTTAGTACATTGTTAAGTACGCAATCCTGAAAAGGCTGTTTTCAGCGAAGGGCTTAGAAACAATGCACGGTGTCTTAAATGACCTTCTGTCTTGGTCAGAAGTGTGTTGGCACAATGGACACAGTAAAAATGCATTTGGAACGTATGTTAGGCGGCACTAACATTAAGAGGTAATTGGCTTTATATATAAAGAAAATAAGATTTTACAGTTGATCTTAAGGGTAGCATTTACTCACACTGTAACTCACTTAAAGGACAAATCGGCATCACATTTTGTGCTTTCTTTTACATAAGTTATCAGGAAGCAAAATTAAAACAATCTCCTGACTCAGCCTGTTTACAGTGCTACTTTAGAGACAGTTTATAAACATCAACGAGGTTGTGGTGGGTAGGACAAAAATTAACTTGAGACGTACAAATAGTAACCAGTGTAAAGTTCACGTGTGTCAAAGAAGTAAGGAGACGACTTATCGATGTTTACAATGCTCGGTAGCAGGCTGGATAAGCTTTATGTTAGCGGACAGAACTGGCCAATTGGCGAGGAGAAGACAAGCGTAACCAAACCACGAAGAACTGAAACTGGACGCATGAGTTTGAAAATGTGATAGAAACAAGTATGAGATAATTAGTAAATGTAATGCAAATAAAAACTTATATTTTAAAAAATGAACCGATCGCAAGTTGGTGAAGAGTTGGGAATCCAGTTGATTCCAGATGACTCTGCAGCATCAGGTCAGGGTGATCATATTATTGTAATATCAATATTGAAGTCACAGGACACTACATTTCGAATCGATCAGGCCAGTATAAGTTGCTCATATCCCGTCAACAACTAGAAAAGTGCTGATGATCTTCAAACGGCTGAACAGAGTTTCTTGAATCATAGCTAAGAACACTCTCGATCAAGTCACCTTTCAAACAAAACAAACTATATCAAAATCGGTTCATCCGTTTAGGATCTACGATGACACATACAGACACACATACAGGCCTTCACACGTTTAACTTATAACGCCACTTTTTTGGTGCCGGAGGTTAAAAATAAAGTGTTTAAAAGGGCTACGGACGTCGTATTTAGTAACATTTAAAAAAATTTTAAACATAAATATTTCATTTTTCACTCGCGCCAACAGAATCGCCCGGTGATCAACGAAACCTGGTCACAAGACTGAACAATCCTACCTTACTTGCTCCAGCTCGTAACTGCCTATTAACGTCACAGATAGGTAAAAACTTGACATATTCACGGGTTCACTGCCCTGTAGCCTAAGAATATCTGCGTAATGAAGCAGACATCAGCTTCTCATTGGCTGCTCGCAGGCACAGTGATGCTAGATGAATGGCCCTACATTTATGTGCATTTCTATTGTTGGCTCAGTGCTCTCCAGGAAGCGTCAAATAAGTCAAAGGCAAGCTGCGAAAGTAGCACAACATTACAGTATTTCGAATTCTAGCGCTTGTTCAAAAGAATACGCGAATTTTTCAAGTCCTTATATATGGATACTGTTGTGTGTTGAGTAAAGTGGCCTAGGTAATGTTGGTAGCCTAAGGCAAAATTGTTACTGAAAACGCCTATTTTATGAACAAGTAAAAAATAAATTTCACGTAGGCCTACATATAGCATACTAGCAGTCCCCCGCGGCTTTGCTCGCGTGTATTATTCATAACTGATTATATTTACATTAGTTGAAAAACCTCTTTGTACACCAGATTGGTACTTTAGTCATCAAGTGTTAGATAGACAAACCTGCAAGTTGAGCTAACTCTGCAGTACTATAAGTAGTTATAGCTGTCCACACGAATTGCAGTCTTAAGTTTGTCCCTGTCAATAACAGCTACTTCACCTGGACCTAATTTTTATCACTACAAAGTTGACGTGTGGTAGTTATAGACTCTAAAATGTAAGAGGTTAATCGAATGAAAAACGTCTGATTTATCCTGTGCATAACATTTTTGACAGTGCCCTCTATATTACATATTGTCGAAATATTCACTTGAAGTTTAATGGCATTAGAAAGTTTTGGTGGGAAATGGTTTCGCGGAAACGTATTTGGTGCCCCAACCTTGGGGTTACTGAGATAATATATTATGTGAGCTGATATTGTCGAGGGACATAAGTGGAAAGTGAGCTGCATAATCAATTTTACCTCTTTTAAACGACTACATGCAAATTGCACTAATTGGATCTGCTTTGAAGTTTTTGTGTGCCAGAATTGAACGTTCGCACGCAGATTTTAACGGAGTTCGAACCCAGAACCTCCCAGAATGTAGACCTGAGCTACAAACAACTGCGTCACGTAACGTCGAAATGATTCATTAAAATCAAATTTTACTTAAAAAGTAAAATATTCATGTCCTGGGCTCATAGAGATTGTACAATACCACGTCTCGATATGATTCTGTATCGTGAACTCCTGTATAAGTTATTTCTCGCTGGTCGTACTTGCTTTTCGGATCGTCTACCTTGAAAGTTCACAAACTTAGTTTTATTCTTAAAAATCAAGTTATCTCGTAAGTAAAAAACAACTTACATATAATTTTTATAAATACTTAAGTATGCATCACTCTGGCGCAAACATCTCAATATCTTTACTGGTTAGATAGATATTATGGGTTGATGGAAAACAAATTTTGCGCTTTTTCACCCTTTTGGGGGTCGAATTTCGAAATACTTTTATTTCAGATCCTAGACATTTGTTTAAGTATCCTATTGAAGTGCAAATCACGACGGTAGCCCGTTCAGTCGAATCAAATTCGATCATATATTAAAAAACAAATATGTACTGAGAGTTCGAATTTCGAAAAATCTAAAAACCATTTTGCGATTATTTTTGTAATCATCAGCCTGAAACCAAAATTAACTGTATATCTCGACGGGTTCGATAGATATCGAGGATTTATCTGAAGCACTTTACAGGTCTTTTCGCCACCTAAGAGACAGAATTTCGAAAAATCCTTAAATCACATCTTAAACTACTTTACTGGTGTCTCTTGAACGTGAAAAACACGAAGATATCCCGCTGGGTTCAAGATATATCGACGATTATTTGAAAACCCTTTTCACCACTTTTCACCCCTTTTCACTTCCGTAGGTGGCGAATTTCGAAAATTCCTGAAATTACTTTTCAGGTATTAGAGTAACCATAAACCTTAAACAAAAATCACGTCGCTATATAAAATCAATGGAATCGATATATATAGATTGTGAATAGAAAACACAAATTTTACCCCTTTTTTTTAATCCCTTTAGGGCTGAATTAAAAAAATGTTTTATTGGTACTTGGGATATTAACAAAAGCATCCATTTAAAGCAAAGAGCACTTCGATATCTCGATTGGTCCGATAGATATGGTGGGATAATCGACAACACATTTCACGTATTTTCACCCCTTTAATTAAAGAATTTCGAAACGTCTTGGAGTCCTGTCATAGACATTTGTATACGTAACCAATTTAAGTAAAAATCACCACGATAGCCAATTGTGTTTCAAAGATATAGACGATTCATAAAAAACACATTTTGCCCCTTTTTACTGCTTACGGGTCGAATTTCAAAAAACCCTAAAACAACTTTTTGGGTATTTATGTAAGCAACATTTTGAAGTGAATACCAACTCTTTATCCCGAAGTATTAGATAGATATCGATAGTTAATCGGAAACACATTTAAGGTCTTTTCACCCCCTTAAATGTAGCATTTCGCAAAATCCTAAAATTGGCTAATATACTTTTTATGAGTGTCCTATTAAATTGAAAATCACGAGGAAAGACCGTCGGGTTTGAGCTCTATCGACGTTTCTTCGGAAATACATTTCACCCTTTTCACACCCCGTAATTATCGAATTTCGAAAAATCCATTCTTAGAGGGTGCCTACGGGGCAAGGGGAAGCTTCCCCAAAATTTAATTGTTCTAGGTCCAGCGGTTTGGGTTGCGCGTCGATGAGTGAGTGAGTAAGTAAGGACACGTCATTATATATAATGTAACTAGCAGTCCCCTGCGGCTTTGCGTGCGAGTATTATTAAAAACCGATAATATTCACTTTAATTGAAAAAACATCTTTGTACACCAGAATGGTACTTCATTCATATAGTGTTAGAATGACAAAACTGCTAGTTGAGCAAACTCTGCAGCAGGATAAGTATCTATAGCTATCAACGCGAAAACCAGTCCTAAGTTTGTCCCTGCCACTATCAGCGACTTCACCTGGGCCTTTATTAACAGCACTGTAAAGCTGACGTTGTGGGGTAGTGATAGACTCTTAACTGTAATAGGTTAATCGAATAAAAAACGTCTGATTTAGGCTACCCTGTGCACAACTATTGGTGACGGTGCCATCAATTTTAACTTTAAGTTTAATGCCATTAGAATGTTTTGGTGGGAAACGGTTTCGCGGGAACGTATTTTGTGCCCCAACCTTGAAATTAGTGAGATTATATATGTGAGCTGATGTTGAGGAACCTAAGCGAAAAGTGAACTGTATAATCCATTTTACCCCTTTTAAACGACTACATGCAAACTGCACTAATCCGATTTGCCTTGCAATTTTTATGAGTTGGAATTGAACGTTCGCACGCAATTTTCAACTTAATTCGAGCCCAGAACTTCCCGGAATGTAGACCTGAGCTACAAACAACTGCGTAACGTAACGTTGAAATAATTAATGTAAACAAATTTAACTTAAAAAATAAAATATTCATGTCCTGGGCTCATAGAGGTTGCACAGTACCACGTCTCCATAGGTTACTATAGAGTGGAACTCCTGTATAATTTATTTATCGCTGGTCGTACTTGCTTTTCGGATCATCTGACGTGAAGAAAGTTTACAAACTTTGTTTTATTCTTAATAAAAATGTTATCTTATAAAGTAAAAAAAAATACATATAAAATTTTAAATACTTACCTAAGCATAACTCTGACGAGAACAACGGCTCAATATCTCTACTGGTTAGACATCGTGGGTTGCTGGAAAACAACATTTGTGCTTTTTCACCCTCCTGGTTGTCGAATTTCGAAATATTTTTATCGCACACCTTATACAATCGTATAAGTATCCAATTGAAGTGCAAATCACGACAGTAGCCCGTTCAGTTGAATCAAAATCGATCATTCATTAGAAACTACATATGACCCCTGCTCAGTACTAAGAGTACGAATTTCGAAAAATCTTAAAACCGTTCTGCGAACATTTCTATAATAATAATCCTAAAGCAAAAACTAACTGTATATCTCGACGGGTTAGATAGATATCGAGGATTTATCTAAAACACATTACAGGTCTTCTCACCTCCTAAGAGAGTGAATTTCGAAAAAGCCTTGAATCACGCTGTAGAATACTTTATCACTGTCTTGTGAACGTGAAAGACATGACAGTAGCCCGCTGGGATCAAGATATATCGACGATTAATTGATAACACATTTCACCAATTTTCACCCCTTTTCACCTCCTTAGATGGCGAATTTCGAAAATTCGTGAAATGGCCTTTCAGTTATTTGAAAAAGCACAATTATTTTACAAAAATCACGTCGCTACATAAAAATCAATGGGATCGATATTTGCCGATTGAGAATCGAAAACATATATTACCCTTTTTTTTTACCTCTTAGGAAGATATATTTTAATAGCGTTTGGGATATTTTAAAATCATTATTCTAAAGCAAAGATCACTTCGGTATCTCGATCGATGCGATAGATATGGAGGAATAATCAAAAACATATATCACGTATTTTCAACCTATTAATTAAAGAATTTCGAAACGGCTTGGAGTCTTATCATAGACACTTGTATACGTAACGAATTGAAGAAAAAGTCACGAATATAGTCAATTGTGTTTCAGTGGTATAGACGATTCATAAAAACACATTTTGCCCGGTTTTATTGCTTGAGGGTCGAATTTCAAAAAATCCTAAAACTGCTTTTTGGGTATTTACGTAAGCAGCATTTTGAAGCGAACACCAACTCTCTGTCCCAAAGGGTTCGATAGATATCGATAGTAAATCGGAAACACATTTAAGGTCTTTTCACCACCTTAAACATTGAATTTCGAAAAATCCTTAAACTGACCAATGTGTATTTTTATGAGTGTCCTACTAAAGTAAAAATCACAATGGTAGGCTCTATCGACGTTTCTGCGGAAACACATTTCGCCCATTTTCACCCCCTTAGAGCTCAAATTTCGCAAAATTCCTTCTTAGTGCTCGCCTACGACCTGAGGCTGCAGTTTGATATGTCAGATATGTCAGTCAGTCAGTCTGTCTGTCTGTCTGTCTGTCTGTCTGTCTGTCTGTCAGTCAGCGTTAATTTTTATATATTGAAATTGCGTGACGAAAAGTGTCACAAAATAATAAGTGGGAAAATTTTTTCAAACGTTAATGTTTGTGACCCATTCCAACCGGCGCGGTGACGGTCTGGCCTATGGGCTGGCTACCTGGAAGCACTGGTTGAAGTAAAATGTAAAATTATATCAGCCGAGTCTCAGCCATCTTTGACGATATCGCTTTAGGACGTAACACCTTATACATGTGAAGAGGAAAATATTGCTCGCTTTCCACGCCATCTCAATTTATTTGTAAGTTGATGGCTTGAGGGGGGGGGGAGACACCTGAAGATATTAGGAGAGGGCAATACTGGGGTGGCCCGCCATTGTCTTCCGTTAGGATGCGGATGAAAGGACAAACACAACACCCAAGCTTGAACCCTGGGAGGTGAACATTACATTTCTTCACTACAACCAGTAAACGAACCAGGAATTCTTGGCCCATCGTCCACGAGTTAGGAGCCAAGCGGTCGAACCAGTATCCCAACATGTCTTTAAAAGTTCAAAAACATTTAATGGTATGTGATTCCGAGTGTTTTGAGGACTAAATATACTTACTTGCTCACAGTTGTAAGGTTATTGGGTGAGAGGGAGGGAAGCAGCTTAGTAGATCCTATAGCGATGTGTATGTGCAGCACCGTGATGAACAAAAGAATCACGGGCGGCACATGTAGGTCCGACATATACTAAGCCACGTCTTACATAACTTAAGATTCCTATACAGCAAGCGCTGGCTGCAATGTTTGAGGGAGGTAAGGGGAGACGGGAATGGTTGGTGCGTCAACAACAGTGTTGCCTCTATGCGTAGGGCATACAGACGGCGTGCAATAATTTGGTCGTTGACTTTTTCCTGCTGGACTTTAAGCGGAGACCCTACTCTATTATTTACGTAAAATGCGTAGTAAAGTCCAACGCGTGATCCTCTAGTTTTGTTTCACGATTCTGGCCGGTATTTTATACGTGACAGCAGTGCGAAAAAGCCACTTTTAGCCATTTTGAGGACCATGTTTCTAAGCATGATACGTAGAGGAAAAATAGAGAAGCATAGTTTTAACTGTATTCTCATCGTATATAAAGCTATTGAACACACGTTTAATAGTATTTCTTAAAAACTATCTCCTAACATGTTGCAGCAATGTTCTTGCGCCAGCTGTATAGGACTCGGAGAATAGCGCTCGGCCGTCCGTAATTATCAATATTTTTCCTTGCCAGTTTTTCTGAAGACGTATAGAAATTTCTGACATATGCTCTAAATGTTGATATACGACATATCTTGCATTATTAGATAGTAAATTACATCCACAGTATCATGCATCTGGTGGAAGATCAGAAAGATTGTGATATTTATTATCTTAACACAAATGTCAAATAAAATGAAAGTAATTTATTATCTAAGAATGCCAGAATGTGTAGTAAAATAACATTCAGAGCATGAACTGCCAAAAGTGTTGATAAGCCTCCAGGAATGGTTGTAGTGGGGAAAATACAGTAAACTAAAGATGGCCGTGCACTGTTGTCCTTAACATGTGAATCCATATCTCTGACCTCGCGAGAGCTCTAATGTATAAAGCGCTCTAGATATAGTCAGTACCACGACTGAGTGCATTTACATGAAGGTTTTGTTGGCAACCGTTATTCCACAGTCCATTGTGCTTTACAAATTGGTTTCTATAGGCTGTTCAAGGTAAATTTTACACTTTTGAAGACTGCACTATCAACATGAATAATTCTAATGTAAATTTTTAAGAGTGAGCGACTGTCAATATCTTGAATTTTTGTATTTCGTATCATAACTATCCATCTGGGTACATTTTGGGAACTTTAAACCTAACTACGGAACAGAATAAATATTGATAGCATTTTAGACACCATGAATCTGTATCTTCTGTTACTGTTGTTACATATCGAATTGCGGTTGAGAAAGTAATAAGAATGTTCTAACTGCAATACGAAATATGACAACAGTAACGGAAAATACAGATTCATGGTGTCTAAAATTATATGAATATGTATTTTTCTATTCTGTAGTTAGGTTAAAGTTAAGAAAAGTTATAGTTATGACACAAAATACAAAAATTCAATATAGTGACTATCACTCATTTGTTTTAACTTCTGAGTTCGGTAATGTATCATCGTTGTAATTATTTATAAAATGCTTTGTTTGTACTAACAATCAATTGAAAGGCATGAATTGGTGTAAAGGAAAAGTAACCAAAGCTTCTAAAGTGCTCACTAGCAGCCTTCGTTCGCGCATTGAATAAGCTGATTCATTATTGCAGGAAAATATACACTTGTTGTTTGAGTGTTAGCATAAATTCTACAGAGCGCCGTGTGGGCCGTTTACCGGCGCATGTGATACAGCATTTCCCGTACACGCGCAAGCCACGCAAATGGTGTGCGGTATTTTAATAATATTACTTTTCCTACAGTACCGTAAAACAATAACTAAAGAACTTTATTTGTGGGAAAAATGGGTTGAACAGTAGTGCGTACTTCTGTTTCACGTGTTTTTGCTAATTACTCAGATACGGCCGTCTGTACATATTTTCTAGCCATTTTTTAGGCCCGAACAACATGGTGATATTATTAGTAACATATTTTAAAGTGTGTGTTCTTTTCATAGATACACAGTAACGCGAGTTAAGTCGTTACGTCTACAAAAGAAATATTCCACTCGCTGCAACATATTTAATGGACAGGTAGAAGGTCCCGAGGCGTGCGAACCGATTGTAATTTTTTTTTCGCCGTTGAGGAGCGAAAACAGGAACTATAAGAGCCACACTGCCACGCTCGACGAGAACTACCTCGCCTTTACACCGCGATGTACTATAACTACCGCTCTGGGTTGTTGTTTTACGCGGTTTTCTATGGGACTTTAACCGGTGATTTAACAATCCAGTGTGGATAGTATCAAATACCTTAAACTACAATACCGGACACATATGTGTTTCAACATGGAGAAGAGAAATCGTCCATCTAGTGAGAAATTACTCAACTCTATATGACATAAAATAAAATGTGTGTACTGTAGAGTACAGACGTATACACTGTTCTCAGTGGAACTTCATGTCATCTTCATTGGTATCAAATATATGTATACTTCAAATAGATGTGAAACAAAGTGGTAAGAAAGGTATTATCACAATCACTTCTCACTAGGATCGCTAGCAAAAATGTGTTTCCGATAATCAGATAGAGTGACCAGTATTGGAATACCAGCAGATGTTTGTATTACGGATCCGAACTATATTTTCGGATTTATATTAATCTAAATAAGAAGCGTTTTTAGTCATTTTAAAAAGTCCTCAATCTCACGTCTCTAATATGTACGTGCTGCAATTTTTAAGTATTTATGCTAGCGTTAAGCGCATGTTCTTTTCGTAGCTAAACTTAACTTATTGGGAACAAGTTTAGCTGTTTCCCGTATAAAAGTAGACACATGGCACACTGAAACATTGTTCATATACAATTGTATTAAGGGTGTCGCCTTGCTGGTTATATCTTGCGTTTTCGAAGCCTATAGGTGCGGTTGCCAACCTTTGAATTTACTATGAGGGATATTTCCGGTAGCTTAAAACACATTTGACTTCTAGCGCACAAAATTACAGAGAAAATAAAGTATTATTTATACCATATCAACCACGTGAAATGTGAAAATGCAGTATTGCGCATATTTCACATCATTTATGAGCATATCGCTATGACAACAAACTATCCATGTAGAAATATCATGTTTCCTGTTTCTTTTATTTAAGTAGTTGTTTTTTATCATTGTCATTATTTCTTAATTTTGGTTTCTGAAATCCTGAAATACAGGAGATCTAGTTCTCGTCTAATGTCCGTTCAGGAGGCGTTCAGAATACAAGTGCTGCAAATTCAAATATTTATATTCTTGTTTTAAATATATTTGCAAGAAAATATTTTATTTCTGATTCTCAGAAATCATAAATAATTGTTATTTATATATTAACATACTTTAGGTTAGCTAAATGTATGCTAAACCATTTATATACATACTCATTTGAAACTAGATAGCAGCGAACAGTATTTATGGACATATGCCACTTGTGTTCTGAGTGTCTCTAGGGTGCTAATAAACACTGCAGTTTTGTATTTATGCCGAACACTGCTCAGTTTTCTAGTCGCTAAAATGAAATAATTTACAAACTGCAATGCCTTTACAAAGAAAGAAAAATACTGAGCTACTTCAGAATCCCTTTCTTATTACAAAGAGAAAAAAAAACCGTTTATTTTTCTCATTTTCCCTGGTTAAATTTTTTGTAAATACAAGAAAATTGTGTTATCGCTTAGGTATCCTGACGTAGCTTTAAGCCTATTGTCCACGATCGATTAATTATCTCATTTTTGATAAGGGAAGTTTGAACTACTGTATTTGTAAGAAAAGAGAACAAAAATAATGTGACTTAAGACATTCGTCAACCCGGGGGAAGAGGATAAAGTGCTGGAAATGGCGTTACCTTAATTTAATGTATAAAAGTTCTCTAGTGTTTGGAACGAATATAAAACTATTTCCAGCGCCGTTAACTCAACGTATATTGTTTTGTGATTATAAATCACGTATTTGGTCTACACACAGAAAAATAATTTTGTTCTTAAAAAATTTAAAAGAAGCATGATATATCGCAGTACTTGTATTTAATTATTATAATACTCTTGTCAGTGCTACGAGTAAGTGAGAGGTTTTCGGAAAGCTCTCAACATCAAGGTCTTAGCGCTGGAGAAAGGCGACACGAGGTGAGTATGGAGCAGCGCCGGAATGAAGGAGCGGGGAAACGGGAGATTCACGAGAAAATCCGCCAACCAACGGCATCGTCCGGCACGATTCCCACACACGAAAATCCGGGGACCGACCACGCTGGGAATCGAACCCGGATCACCTTGGTGGAATCAGTGCTACGACTCAATATAGCATGCGAGTGAAATAAATCTTGCATGTTTCGAATATCAAGGTTGCCACCTACTGGAAATATCTCCGTTGTGTTTCCAAAGCCAATAAAGAGGTGAAGCACTAACAGTGACCCAGACACACGTATTGCTCTCGTCAGCATTTCCCCCCAACACTAGAAGGTTCTAGCTGCTGATGAAATGTATTTATTTTTCTTCTGGCATGATAATTTCTTCTGGCGTTTCACTTGCGATAGTAAAGATACAATAGCTTACTCACTGAGCCTATTTTAATATACAACAAAAATGTTTTGCATGACTGGTCTTAGGCGAGAGTGTATGGACCGCAGATTATCGGGAGCAGTATATAGAACTTCACACCACATGAGACTGTACTGCATATAAAACTCGCAACCCGGGGTAGTCAGCTGAGGAACATATACACAAAATATTTTGGTTATGAACAACTTTGATGAGATGTACATATTATATGTGTGATAGTAAAAGTTGTGAAATAAGATTCACATCTGTGATTAATTACACAACCTCCATCGTATGTTCCCGTTTCCAGAAAATTTCGAATTTTAAGATGCTGAATAATAAAAACGGTCATTGTTGGTTATGTATGTATTGTTGCATGCTGTAATTCTGAGGGCGGTCTGGCTGGGGCCTGTGTCGAAACACCTTGAGGGCTGGTCCATTACTTACAAGCCAGGCTGTCTCATAGAGGGAATTACGACGAGATACATACTAGGGATTGGTGTACGAGACTCAAGTCACGTCCGAAGCATGATGAAATGTCCATTTTAGACCCCAGTAATTCGGTGAATCTCCGCAGTTTGGCCGAAGTATATAAGGGCCGAATAAATAGATTTGGGGAGAGTTCGCTATTGGTCGTGCTACAAGAAGCTGCTATGCTTGTGGAGAGACTGGTGAACACATCTTGGTGACGTCAGATTCTACTGTGAGGCTGCCGGCACATACCTTCGGAGCAGTATTGGGCGAAACACGAGGACTTCTGGTGCGGGTCGACGGAAAACGAGGTACGCGACGGGAGTCGACCCAAAGTCCTCAAGAGTGAATACAGTGGGGCACTCGGGGTGCTGCGCAGCACATGGTGAGCAATCATCACTTCGGACTGATAAGGTTGTACATTGTCACCATTTGAGAGACCGTTGATTTGATATATCACTGAACTTTTATTGTGATTTGTAGTCTTTGATTAATGGTAAATATTCTGGTGCTTTAATTGTCAAAGTTAATTAACATTTCTGTGGCACAGTAGTAATCGTGTGCATAATTAAGGGTGTTGTGAAAGTAATAGAATATTGCTGTTTTGTGTATATTTTTGTAAGCTTTGTGAGCTAGTAAATCAATAACTGATTCAACTCTTTTATTTCTAATTATAAGACCTCTATCCCAAAGAGCTCAGAGAATTGCCCACATGTAAGTTAGTGGTAAATTTGTAACACTGGTGTCATAAGTAGGATAGAGTCACAATTAATTATTTTAGTTGAATCGTTGCACACAATTGCTATTTAAATAAATGGAATCACTTTATAAATTTTATGTTTAAATTTCAATTGTAATGGTGCATGATTTCAAGATGCATGTAAACAGAAATAGAAGCACTAAAGGCCCTCATTGAGGGAATAAGTGGCCAAATAAATTCTGTCAGAGACAGTGTAAATGCAAATGTAGATAATGTAAATGAAAATGCAAATAAGCAAATTGAGAATGTAGACAAGAAAATTGATAGAGTAAATGAAAATGTAGATAAGAAAATTGTCAGTGTAAAAGATAGTGTAAACAAAAATGTAAATAAGAAAATAGATAGTGTAAATGAAAATGTAAATAAGCAAGTAGACAGTGACAAAGAAATGGTGTACCAGAAAATATATGCTGTGAATATGAAGGTAGACAGCATAAACGATAAGGGGAAACAACAAATGAATGATCTAAGGAAGGAATGGCAAGACTTTCGTGAACGTCAAGAAGGTAGCCATATTGTTACCGGAGAAGACAAGTTCATTGCTGAATCAATACCTGAAGGCGACGAAGAGAAGACCACGAAGTTTGAACCAGGCTGTAGTGTGATTTACAACCAGGCAGAAAATGGGCTGCAACACATTTGTGTATCTAGTGTGCCTGCACCGAACATTGGAAAGGGAATTTCTGTCAATCCTGCTCCTTACGATGGCCAGACTCCGTGGCGAGAGTACCAAAACCAGTTCGAGATTGTGGCAACCATAAATGGTTGGTCTGACCAGCAACGAGCCTACTACCTTGCAGCTGTGCTGAAGGGACCTGCCCTCAGTATACTCCAGTCGCTTCCAGAACAACATCTGGAACACTCGACGTTAGTTACTGCACTGGAGCTGCGCTTCGGAGAAAAGTACTTACGAAATGCCCACCATGCCCAACTAAGGAGCCGCACCCAGAGATTAGGGGAGCCACTGCAAGAATTGTGGCAGGACATTGTGCGACTCGCCCACTTGTCACTCAAGGGGTGTCCAGAACAGGCACGAGACATCACAGCAGTCGGCTTCTTCGTCGATGCCCTCGCCGATGTAGAGGTGCGCCAAGCAGTGCGTCTGGCCGCCCCAAGGACTATACAGGATGCCCTGGCCAGAGCACTGGAGGTCGAATCTGCAAGAGGGCCATCAACTCGGCGTGCTGTGCGGGCGGTCGCACTGTCGGGCGACGAGAGAGATAACCGCTTCGAGAACACCTTGAAGAGAACGGAAACCATGATACATAGAATCACATCGATTACACCCAGCCCTCGACAACAGGAGCGACCAAGTTATTGGGAATGTTTAGAACCCGGACACCTGAGAGTCAATAGTGTCCACAATGGTTACAGAAAAACAGAAACCAAGAGCAGGATGAGGCTGCCCGATATGGCCAGCCCTCGGGAAACATGTAAGCACCGGTCTTAAGGGGCGAAGGTCGTTGACTGCGGGAGATAAGGTCCCAGTATTTCTTCAAGTACGCTCAGTGAAACAAGAAATTGATGCAATCCTAGGGGAGGGCAGTCTGGATAATACTTCTTGCCACATGGTTGTAGACACTGGAGCAACCATTAAGGTTGTCAGACCGGACATCTTGGGGCCTTATCCCCAGCAGTTACGGGGCCATAATTACAGACAAAGCTTTCTGACGACAGTGACAGGCGAGACGACACCAGTAAAGGGGAAGAAAAAGGTACAGTTGAAGTTGGGTGACTTCTGCATTGAGCATTAAATGTACATAGGCGACATTGAAGATGAATGTTTATTGAGCCGGGATGTGTTGCGCAAGTTAGAGTGCTGTATAGATACTCGGTCGGGAGTACTAAGGGCTGGTAACCGAGAACTGGTAATGACGCCACGAAGCGAACTATCCTCGCCAACCAGCTGCCAAGTGGTCAGTTGTGAGACAACTGTTTTGCCAGCTTCCAGTGAGATTGTAATCTTTGCACATTGCCAAGGCAATTTTGGGCGGCGTATAGCTCTGGTCGAACATATGGGAAGAGAAAGCAGCTTACCTGGTGAGGTGGTGGTAGCAAGAACATTGGTTTCGCCGGGTTCTGGAAATTTACCTGTTCGAAAGGTCAACTTGTCGAATAGGACAATCCAGCTTGAGGTGGGGGCCTAATATGTGTGTGCAAACAAGTCTCCCAAATTACTACAAACGACAAAGAAGCCATCAAGTCAGGTGACCTTGATGGGACTATGCCAGAATCACTCAAGAAACTACTGACTAGAACTGGAGAAAACCTGAACTGGAGACAAATAAAGGCTGTGGCAGAACTTCTGAAGAAAAACAAGAAAACATTATCATGTGGGCCACTTGATCTTGGCAGAACATCCGCTGTGCAACACCACATTGATAAAGGAGAAGCTAGGCTAATTAAAAGAAAACCCCCAAGGCGACTGCCCCTGGCTACACAAGAAACTGTGGATGGCATCTTGAAGGAAATGAAAGACTTGGATGTGATCGAGCCATCGATCAGCTCTTGGTCATCACCTGTTGTGCTAGTTAAGAAGACAAATGGGTCCACAAGATTTCGCGTGGATTACCGCCGGCTGAATAATGTGACCAAAAAAGACAGCTACCCTCTCTGCCGGTTTGATGACACACTGTACAGCTTGACAGGGTCACAATGGTTCGCTACACTTGACATGAAGAGTGGCTACTGGCAATATGAGGTGGCACAAGAGGACAAGGAAAAGACAGCCTTCTCTGTGAAGGAAAAGGAACTTGGCAGTTCAAAGTCATGCCATTTGGGCTATGCAATGCCCCTGCTACCTTCGAACGACTAATGGAAAAGATTATACCTCTAGATGTTTGCCATGTTTATTTCTATGATATCGTGGTCACAGGTAAAACATTTGAAGAACACCATATCAGAATATATTCTGTGTTCCAGAAAGTGGCTGCTGCAAATCTGAAGCTGGTTCCCAAGAAGTGCCACCTGTTCCAAAGGAAAGTTAGTTTCCTAGGGCCTGTATCAGCTGATGACTCCAGACTGACCCTGAAATAACCAGGGCAATAAAAGACTGGCCACAACCAACAGACAGGATGCAGGTGAGAATCTTTCTTGGACTCTGCGCTTATTATCGGCGGTTTGTACATGGATTTGCTACGATTGCCAAGCTACTACATAAGCTTACAGAAGGCAAAAGAACATTTCTGTGCACCCCTGAATGGGAAGCCTCTTTCAGAAAAGTAAAATAAGTGTTAGTGTCTGCTCCAGTTTTGGGCTTCCCCGATAGTAAAGGCGAGTTTGTATTGGACACAGATGCGAGTTATGTAGGCATCGGTGCTGTGCTATCACAGGTTCAAGATGGAGTAGAGAAGCCTCTGGAATATTTCAGCAAAGTGCTGCAGAAACCAGAGAGAAATTATTGTGTCACTGGCAGGGAGCTATTGGCAATGGTAAAGTCCATATCACATTTCCACCACTACGAACGCTTAAATCGCACCCTGGAGCAGTACTTCCCCATCTTTGTATCCGATAATCAAGAGGATTGGGACTCCAAAGTCGGCCCTACCACTGTTTCTACTAGCATACCGCTCTGTCGTTCATGAAGCAACTAAGGTGACACCATAAAGGATGCTGTTTGGAAGAGAGCTCCGTCTCCCGAGCGACTTGATGTTCGGACGACTGGCAGAGGAAGACCAGATTGCATCCTCAGTGTATGCCAGCGAGTTACGTCGCAAGTTGGTTCACACTCACAATTTTGCCTGGCGACACCTTAGGATCAACACCGAAAGGATGAAGACTCGCTACGATAGGAATGCACCAGATGAAACATCCCAAGAAGGACAACTGGTGTGGTTGTACAACCCTCAGAGAAAGAAGGGGTATTGTACCAAGCTGCTGAAGAATTGGGAAGGCCCTTATGAAATAGTGACGAAGATCAATGATGTGGTGTTTCGGATTGTTCGTCGAGGCTAAAGTTGTACACATCGACAGATTAGCCCTCTACGATGGACTTGAGGCTGTTGTGTCTGATCGGGACGAACAGACTTAAGGAGGGGGCAGTGTTGCATGCTGTAATTCTGAGGGCGGGTGATGGTGAGCCATCATCACTTCGGACTGATAAGGTTGTACATTGTCACTATTTGAGAGACTGTTGATTTGATATATGACTTAACTTTTGTTGTGATTTGTAGTCTTTGATTAATGGGAAGTATTATTGTGATCAATGGTCAAAGTTTATTAACGTTTCTGTGTCACAGTAATAATTGTATGCATAATTAAGGGTATTGTGAAAGTAATAGTCGATTGCTGTTTTGTGTATTTTTTGTAAGCTTCGTGAGCTAGTAAATCAATAACTTAATTCAACTCTTTTATTTCTAATTATAAGACCTCTATCCCAAAGAGCTCAGAGAATCGCCCACATGTAAGTTAGTGTTAAACTCGTTACAGTACGTAACCGTTAATTAGACAGTGCGTATACTCCACCACGCGGTTGACCGGACATCGGCATCTCTATTTACAACCGCAACTGTTGCCAGCGCGCCGTGTGCTAGTGCGTATGAAACATGCGGTTTCTTATCTTTTACAGCTTATTCGGTCCCGTCCTGTTAGTAATGTGGTGCGCCGCTCAGTGCGTATGGACCCTTAGTAGATAGAAACAGTAGGTTCTAGTACACACTGCTGTTGGCTGTGGATCGATGGATCTGTCAGTGATCGCCTGGCTGGTGGCTGTGGGTCTGCCGCGGTTATCTTGAATTTCGGTGGCCATCTCGATTTACTCTATTTTATTTTGATCTTGACATTTTGTCGGTCATTAAATTTTTTGCAGCCAATTATAGATTAATTTCGTATGTAATTGGTTAAGTCGCAATTTTGTTTTGCAGCAATCATTTTGTGAAAGATATTGGTTTGCGATGATGTCATATTATCTCTATAGTCGGTTGCCGCGGATGCTGGTTTGGGCCATGTTTTTTTCTTTTTGCTGGCAGCTAGGGGTGCTGTAGTCCGCCATAGTGGTCGTGTTTGCTGCTGTCAATGATACTGTCGGACATCTTGTTTCTCTCGCAGACTGCCAGGGTGCTGC
Source organism: Medauroidea extradentata (assembly GCA_003012365.1). Lineage (NCBI taxonomy): Eukaryota > Metazoa > Arthropoda > Insecta > Phasmatodea > Phasmatidae > Medauroidea > Medauroidea extradentata. The sequence continues at coordinate 22,242 of PNEQ01116780.1, read as the reverse complement.
AGTCGACATTTTTGTTTCTGCTGCTGGCTGCATGGGGCGCCAACGTCGTGTGCATGATGCTTGTATGGACAGTGATGTACGCATTGCATGTGGAAAACTTGTTCTTACCCTGATATGTGTTATTTGAGAAACACAAAATAAATCTTGTAGGTGGCAATATTCGAGCCATAAAACCTTGCTTTTCTAAGATGTGCCCCCTAACTGATTGAGCTATGGAGGCAGTAAAATCAAAGTAAGGTAGATTAGTGCAAATATAAAATATATGTTGATATCGATCCCAAGAGAGTATTATAAAAAAAGCTGAACTCGTTTAAGCATTGATTTTTGTACATTGTTTGTTAACTAAGTTTTTTTGTCACGATTTATCTAGAAATTAGAAAAGTTTAAAGCCATTTCGTGCTGATTATAACCAAGCATTAATTGTTGCTCAAATGAGAATGTTATGGAAATTATATTTCAACTAATATGTATATATGTGTGTGTATATGTGAGTATATGTACACACACACACACACACATATATATATATATATATATATACACATACATACACAAACACGTTCAGTTATAAGGCAACTTATTGTGATACTGTACATAGTTAATAGCACACTAATATTTTTCCCTTCATAGCTATAATTACAAGATTACAATACACAACTATTTTGTTTCATGTCAAGTCAAATACAACATTCAAGTAGACAGTCCACATTAGAAGGTTAGCTGAATATGTAATGCATTGCCTTCTTTATTGTGTCATGACCTGTCACTGCAAGAAGTAACAACCGCGAATCAAGCAATAACCGTAATTTTTGAGTGTATAAATATTTACATTCAAATGGGACTATTTAGACAACTGTTCCACATTAACACCACGTTCATATGAAGTTTTTTTAATTTACAATGACCAGTAGGCCTACTATCACCTACCAGAATATTGCCCTTTCCTCCCTGGACATCCTGTATATAGAAAGGTGTTCAGAAACAATTGCATAATTGGCATACCACTAAAATCCTGAGCTAAACTGGAGACAGAAATGTCAGTGGCAAAATGTTTTACGATGATATTTTACATCAACAATGACGCAACATAGAGCTAAGTACTTCCTTGCGCTCCACAGTTATCTTGCTTATCTTACTACTACAGTTCTGACCGGCATATTATAGGTGCATGTTAAATTCCCGAGCAGTCCAAACATGATTCTAGGTTTACTTGATGTAATATACATAAAATTACGTGGGCGTGGAACAAAATAGAGGACTTTCTCCGTGCAGTGTTGCCACATTGAACAAGCAAAATGTCGTACATTTACCACTAACATTTTCGTCTCAAATTTAGCACAGGATTGGAGTGGTGTACTTATTATGTGTTTGTTTCTAGACGGCCTGTATGTGTGTGTGTGCATATATATATGTGTGAGTGTGTATATATACATATATATATATATGTGTGTGTGTGTGTGTATATATATATATATATATATATATATATATATATATATATATATATATATATGTGTGTGTGTGTGTGTGTGTGTGTGCGCGCGCACACGCACAGGCTGTCCAGAAACAAACACATAATAAGTATATATATATATATATATATATATATATATATATATATATATATATAGTGTGTGTGTGTGAGTGTCACTGTTTGAGGCACTTTTAAACACTTAAAACCTGTATTTTAAAACATATTTTCACACATAAAGTATTTAATCTGTTAACTTTACATAACTGTATCAGCTGTATAAAAGCATGTTTAAAATCGCTGTTATTAGATAGCTTAATGTTTTAATGAATAATAATGGTAAAAGGCACATTTTAATTCGTCTGTCAAATTAGCAGGTGGCTCACGTGTTTTATCGGTTGAAAAATACAAAGAAAATTATATAATTAGTAAATTTATTCAAAAATAATATTTCAATTAAAAAAAAAATTTTAAAAATAAATAAATATTTATGAAATACGTTCATCGAACTTAAAATGACGGTTGGCCTTGTCTACCTACTGACGCAATTAAAGGCTTCTAAAACGGCGAAAGAAACATGCTTAGGAAAATACCTTATTTTTGTGTTGATGTAAAAATCTAATGTATGTCTGACCAGAATGATTGTGCAGAATATACGAATTGATCGGAAATTACTGAAGAAATCTGAGTAGGATGTTAATATGCAAAAAGAAATACAGTAAAAAATATTTAGCAATAATCAAAATGTATCTTTAAAATACAGTGCATGCGATCGAATTCAATACGGCGGCTAATTTGCCTGCTTCAATTGGGCGGAGTTACGCAAAATGTAACAACCCAAAGCTCGCTGAAACCGAGATATTCAAGGTCGAAGTTTACTGCGTGTATTCAAACATCGTAAAAACCATTTTCCTTTGACTTTTTGCCCCTTCAAATATTATGATTAGAGATGACGGTTTATCGCGGGAAAATTAGACTGTATGCTGGGTTTCAACATTCATTCAGCTTATGAAAATATGACTGGCTTTCGCTTGTGCGTAGAGCTGTTGCCATATTTGACAGAGCCAATAAGAATCCCACTATTGTAAAATTTGATGTATATTATTGGTAGAGACCTGAAAAATTCGCGTTTTCTTTTAGGCACATGCTAGAGTTCCAGTAACTATAGGTCTGCATCACGTTCACAATTGGCTGTTGGCTTACTCGACACTTCCTGGAAGTAGTTGAGCCTATATTAAAACTGTCTCTGAATACAGGCTCAGTTCACTGTATCAGCGAGCAGCTAATAAACAACTGCTGTCTGCACGATTACACACATATTCTTGGAGGCTTGCATACAGGTCAGTGAACCCACGAATTTTTCCGGTATCTAATTATTGGTCTGCAGACAGCTACGTTGTGTCAGTGTTTTCAAGGTTATGTTGGCACAAAAAATTTTCGCGATGTACCATCATCTCTAATTATGATTTAATATTTGTTATTTTGTAGTAGGACATTACTTGGACCAACTTCTTTAAATTGATAAGATCATCACAAAATATATTACTTTGCGGGTTGGTTCATTCTTACATAACTGTGTCCAATAGGGTAAGGTATATTTTTGTGAGCTTGTGTGTCGATGACGTCACAACAGACCACAGCTCCATACCTGAGTTCGAGACCACACCTGACTTTGGCACCAACTTCGAGACTCTTGTTCCTGAAGTCCTGTAACTAAGGACCCTTATTTTTGGTGAAAACGTTTCTGCACTTTGTGTGCACATCATGCTTAGAGGTACGTCAATTTCGCGGATTCATCTGGCAGTAGCTTAGACTTGTCAGTCCTATACACCCACTGGCCACAATCGAATATCTATTGGCTTATAACCGTACAAGCAGGTAGCAAGCGATAGCACTTCGCATTATTTCCTTATTTACTACTGGCTTGCAGTAGTCAAACGCGTTTCGTAACAGCCGCCAGCAAGTCACAGACATGACAATGAAGTATACATAACTGGCGTTCAACCTTACCTGGAATGTATCTGCGAAATTTACGTACCTCTAATCATGCTTCATGCTCGGTGACTGGTTGTTTTTAACCGTTACGTGTTTTAACGTTTTACTGCATATCTCTCAGACGTGTGAGGTATAGCAGTACCGTAACTATAATTGGTATAGTCAAATGAGAAACTATTTACACAAAGACACGCTGCTAATAACAATGAAGCAAAACTACAGATGTGCACGTAAGGCATTGAAATAAGTTGGTGCAGAAACCTTTTTGCGAAAATCAGATGTTTCTAAACATAACTATACAACTCACATCATTATTGAACAACTCAAAGCTCACACAAAGAAATTGTCCGCAATTTTCCAACAACAAAGTTACAGGGTTCACAGTTCCAGTAAGACGATGCAAACACTGTGTAACAGTGCATAACAGCAGTGGGCACTAATTGTACGCGTCAGTGTCACCCTTATCGTTCCTTTACTTCTGAACCTGCTTAGAAGCGACGGAGCTATAAGGGTGGCTTTGAAGCACGCATCAATAGCCACATCGCCACAACGAGCCGAACGCTGAACTAGCATGCAAGATTCCCATCGATTCATTTCTACTATGGGACTATAAAAGTGGCCATATAATGTTATTTGTGGAAACTGGGAAGTCTTAGCAAAGTTCAGTGCACGATTCTGAGTTTCGCGTGCTTCAAGATAGCACGTTTTAAGTACGACACGGCAAGGTTTTTTTATATATAAATATAACTATGTTGGCCGGCTTAGAAACAGTATTTTTAATGAGCGTGTTGTTTCAGGCCTGGCGTACACAAATGAGGCCATAACAATTTCAAGGTCATTTAATTATTAAAATTGTACTAACTACAACAAAAATATTTAGGGTACAGTTTTGTATGCCTATTTTGTGGTTTTGCACTTGGGGCCATCTGTTGGGCTCTGTACAAACTTCCAATTTTTTTTTCAGCCTTTTTGTCCGGTAAGTATAAAAAATTCAGATCTGAAAGGGTTTTAACACTGACATTCCGTCCTTGTTCGAAGTTTTTTTTTCGAACATTAGCACAATGAGCTCTTGATGAATTGTTCCGATGTATTTCTGTGATTACAACGCACTCCTTAAAATAAAATCAGACGATAGAAAGTGAGGCTTGGTCTCAATAAGAACAACAATATTAGTGCAGTTATTACAAGATTTTTGCAACAAGTAAAATAAAACACCCAATCATCAGGGCCGTGAACTTCTCGCGAAAATAATTTTGCCACAGTTTGTTCCAGTGTTTTATCTGCATATCTACGGTTCTGATTCATAGTCAGTGATTGGATGTTTGAATTCTCACGTGTCTTGCGGTTCTACCTACAAATAACATACGTGTGGTGTCGCAGTTTGCTGTGGTTGGTACGGTCACATTACAGCCATCACTTCACACAGACCCGCTGCCAATAACCATGAAGCAAAGCTACATATGTGCACGTAAGGCACTGAAACAAACTGGGGCTAAATTCTTTTCGCAAAATGTTCGTGGCCCTAACAATCACTGACCTTGAAGCACAGCTGCAGAAGTGTAGGCATATATATAGTTCGGGATAAAGTGAGCACTAATAATTAGAGGTACGTTAATTTCGCGTATTCATCTGGCAACAGCCTAGACTCGTCAGTCCTATACACCCACTGGCCACAATCGATTATCTATTAGCTTATAACCGTACAAGCAGGTAGCAAGCGACGATAGCACTTCGCATTATTTCCTTATTTACTACTGGCTTGCAGTAGTCAAACGCGTTTCGTAACAGTCACCAGCTAGTCACAGACATTACAATGAAGTATACATAGTTGGCGTTCAACCTGACCTGGAATGTATCTGCGAAATTTACGTACCTCTACTAATAATTTAACCTTTGTAAAATATCTCTAGCCGTTACTGTATATATTTTTAAGGGGGATTGATCTCTGTCAGATTGGTTTTACGGTTTTTCTTATAAATCAGGGAATATACACATTGTTTTGCTTTTTTCACGCTGACAAGGCATAGTTTAATGTTTCATTCACTTTTTGGAATCCATACGGCAAAGATTCTATTAATTTTGTGGCCTCTGTAGTCGCTCCCGTAAATAAAGCAAATTTTCTTTTTCAGCTGTTTTCCGTTGCAAAATAATGAATATATTATGGTTCCAGCAATTACAGAAAAACGATTAAGTTTGTATATATGCCCTGTCGTGACAAAAATTTTGATACATCGACTGGAATAGAAGTTATCGAGAAGAAAAAAACAGATAAATCCAAGGTGGTAGGAATCAATACCCCTTAACTATAGTTGCCTTATTGCTTGCGTGGTTGGCAGCGAAATTACACAAAATAGTTCCGTGTATTTTCCAATTTAAATACAATGGTACTGAAACAAAGTCAACCCAAATCGACAAAATAGTATTTTACATAATCAACGAATTTTTTAATGTAGCCTAACTGTAGCTATAGAATCCCGCTGACTAGACAATTGATCTTATACGCGCAAACGTCAAGTGGCGTGCCCAGAGAGGTTAGACATTTTCCGTCATTCGTTACGCGCGGAAAGATTCAATTTAGCTGTAAACAGAATAGGTAAAAATGCATGCTCACGTACTCGCGCTCGGAAGTGACGTCAGAGAGTGTTATTCCAAATGACAGAGTACGAGAACGAGTGCGAGTACGTGTAGCGAGCATGTGTGAATGCATGCTCGATGCATACTCTCGGAGGCACTATTTATTTACGTCTGAGAGCACGCGAGGAGCGTGGTAGCATTTCGAATGAAGAGCACGCATAAATCAAGCAAGGAATTGTGGGAGCAAGAACGAGTGCGGGTGTGAGTACGAGTACGAGTGCGAATTATTTGGAACACAGCCTTTATCAGGGCTTTTTCGAGTTCTCACTTTATTCCGAACCGCCTTTGTGACTATATAAGGCATTGAAACCAAATGGTGCAAATATTTTCCGTCATAAAATAATAGTCGTTGTACTAATATAAACTTATTTGACGCTGTGAAATAGGGATGTCTGCTTCGAATGAAATTGGCGATCTTCGACATTTTGAAAAAAATTTTTGGTGGAATGACAAGCAATTTAGTAAATGCGATCAGACCTTCACTACATTTCAACGTCTTCATTTACACAATTAAAAATCCTTGGCGATTATCATGACATATGAAATATGAGTTTTAGGAATATTTTTCAACTAGAACTCTTCAGAATAATAACAGATTTTGTAAATATGTACAGTTCTTATCGGCAAACTGTTGCACCTAAAGCCGGATTTACACATTGGCCCAAGTGATTGGGCCAATCTTATAAGGAAGAAATGCCAATGACCAAGAAACGGCCAGTCGCTATTTACACAATGGGCCAATTCATTTTTAACCAGTCATACGGCCAATTTAAATTCCACGAAAATTCAGGGTCAAGTTTATTTGTAAATTGCTGCAACTACATTCATACTCTATGTATATGTGCAGAATAATGTCCACTGATCCATTTCAACATTACATATAATAATATATTTTCTCTCAAACTACAAATAATGTAAAATCGCAACACCAATGCACGCACCAATGTGTAAACACAGACCAAGTTAACGCCAATTCATACGCCAATCCCTTCGATGGTTGGACCAACAACCGACGATGAATGGCAAAGCTTCCAACACATGGCCAATATTCCAAGATCGGCCAAGCACCATTTACACACTCGTCGATTCCTTCCAAGGTCGGTGTGTAAAGCCGGCCTAAGGAACTTTCTTTATAGGCCCTCAGGCACGTTGGCAATCTATTCACTTCACTTACAAAAGCTATAGGTGTGTACAATAAACTTTAATATTACGGCATAAAATGACAGTGTCAACTTCTGAATGTCTCACAGAACAACCCATCGGCGAGAAGAATGCATGGCAGTTCAGTGACTTTGAGCGTATAGCAGGGCCGCCCAGGGAATTTTGGGGGCCTGGGGCAGATTAGTTTAGGGGGAATAAGCTTTTAAAATATAACAATACAAAATATCTGTGAATTTTGGATTTGGGAGCCCTCTTGCAATTGGAGGCCTGGGGCAAATTGCCCCTCCTTGTGGGCGGCCCTGACCTATCGACTGTGATGAGAGGCGTGGCGCACGTAACTGTCAATACCGCACTTCTAGACATTGAACACGCAAAATTCTTCCACCCAGACAGTCACCTTAACGGTGCACAAGAAAGCAACTATCTATATCAAGAACATGATTCATTTGGCACGCTAAATAAAGTTTTGCCGCCGAACATGTCTTCTACTAAATAAATGCTAGCTCAAACAAAGAAGGGGAGATTCTGCTACTTTGTAAAGCAATTGAATTACCTGTCTACGGAAAGCGCACGCGCTGCGTCTAATCGATGACGGCAGACAGTATGACTGCTACGAGGGAAATTCGCGTTTTGTTTGAATAACAATGGTAGTACTGGGGGGTTGGCAACATTGTCTTCTGTGCGGTGCACGGACTGTATTTGAGAGAGAACGAACTAATGCGTGTTTTGACATTTTAGAAAATGCCTGTGAAGATATTCAATATCAATAAAGTGACTTGCGTGGAACTTGTTAATACTCTTAATCGTGCTCAAATTCGTTGACAGTTGTTGCCGGTAAGTTTTTTTTTGTGTAGACAGGAAATGACTTTTTTTTTTTGGTTAGTGGGTTAGTCCGGCGGTTTTGACAGATTGCGAGGAGGGAGTTTTTAACTTAGTAAAATTGCAAACAGTAACAAAGTTGACATAAGTTATGAAAGTTGTAACCTTGGAAGTTGAATAGACCATTCAGAGTCGTTAATTGTTCGGATTCGTGTTATATTTTAATAAAGCAATAAATATATTAAAAAAAAATTGTTTTAATTAAATTTTCATGTAAGCCAGTTGTCTGAAATAGTATCAGTTTTTATAATAAAATGCAGTCAGTAAATTTTGCGTAAATTATTACTGCATTTTCCACATTTTGAAAACTGGTTTGGCTAGAAGTAGGGAATGTCTATTCCCCGCACATACGTTATCAAGCTTTGTTGATTAGACCTAGGTCTATTCGAAGAGTCTTATTTTGGGATGTCGTTAGACCAGAACACTAAAATTGGACCACCGATTTTGTGTTAATTTATTCCTGTAACTAGTGCGGAATTAATTATTCGGTAGTCCTTATTACGTCCTTTATGATCGTATGCAACTAATAGCCAAAATAATTTCTGGAACTTAATTTTTGTTGCTCCAAAGCCATTGATCAAAAAAATATTTTTCTGATTACTCACAGAGGTGAAACATATTTCAGGTGTGATTCATAAGGGTTAACCATAGCCCAAAGAAAAACAGGTTAACAAGGCAAGAATGTTTGCATTAAAATACTACATTTACTTTGCATGAAATGAAAGTTAGGGCATGTATATCAACAGTAGGCATAAAATGGGGTGACTATAAATAAATATTTAACTTATTCTTATTTTTAAATACATAGTTTTTTGTTGCTGTAACACAGCTCTTTGAGTTGAGGGGCCAATTAGATTGCTGGGAGAACAAACCCTTGTGGCAAAGTGAAAGAGAGGTCAGAGGGATGGACGGTATGTCCAGGAACAAACACATAAAAGTCTGGTAGGCACACCACATAAATCCTTGGCTAAATGGACGACTTGAAGTACACACTCCCTGACGTCACACCGCAGGGGAAAAGTACTGTGGGAAACAAAGCTTGTTTACAAACATGCCGATTTGTTGGTTGGTAATAGCAGAAAGCAGAAATGTTGCGCATTCATAGATTTGCACGCAAGGGTACAAAGTATTAGTTTAAATTTCATGGTTAAGATACACAAATACATAAGATTAATTATTACCTGAATAAGCGGCAAATTCCAAACAAATAATCAATTTTCTTGACGTACATGTGAAGCCAAACAGATAAATGAAGGTTATGTTTGGCTGCGGTATCCATGGGGATAGGAATTGTATCCCACACCTGACTGAAGCTCCGCCTCTTTTCAAGTCGTCCATTGGAGACAAAAATGTTTGTGGCAAAACATACGATGACATTTGACATCTACAATGTGGAACATAGAACTGTAGTTAGTCTCTTCTTGCATTCCACTGACATCTTAGGGCCTACTTGCATTACATATGCTAATGTTCTGACCGACATATTATGGGTGCAGATTAAAATCTCGAGCAGTCCAAATATGATTCTACGCTTACTTATGTAACATACAAAAAATTATACCAGGATGTAGAGTGCAAAAGGGTACCTTCTCCACGCAGTGTTGCCATATTTTCATCTCCAATTGAGCCCAGGTTTCTGGGGGCTTTAGACATTGTGTGTTTGTTTCTGGACGTCCTGTATAAGTTTTTAGCATTCCTTGTGCGGTGGCTTACATGAAGAAATTCATCTAGATTACCTTTAGTGTAAGACAGGATGTCATTACTTACATAATTATATTGCCATGAAGTGTCAGAATTTTCCGTGTTTAAAAACCTGTCTGCAAGATTCTCTACTACGTTTATTACATAATATTGTCATTGCTGTTTTTTGTAAGGTGGATTTCTTTTGAAATTTACAGTGAAAGCAGTCTAAAGGAAAAACATGGAGAACTTAGCTTACTCGTGATGACTACATACAATTAAGTTTATGATCAATATGTAGACCAAGGAACTTGGATGTATCTACATTAGTTAGTAAGTAATTTTGGTCATACTGAAGATAAATAGTTTCTTTATTATTGTTGGTTGTGAGAAATTCCATATAGGCCCTACACAGTAATTTGGCAGTCTTATCATTGTTGAGTACAAGTCTATGATAGGCAGTTCCGGATAAATTGAGCACTCAAAAAAGCCCTGCTAAATATCTATTTTCAGCCAATTCGTATCTTTCCGCGCATAACGGCTAACGACGGGAAATGTCTAGCCTCTCTGGACATGTCACTTAAAGCTTGCGCGTTTAAGATAAATTGTTCAGTCGGGAGGAACCTATGTAGTTTGATTAAAAAAGTTTATTTATTACATTAAACCCAAATATGTCAAAATTAGGCTAGTTGATTTTATTTCAGTATTCTTGCATTTAAATACGAAAATATACGGAACTATATACGACAATACGCTGCCAACCAATCAATCACTTAGGGAACTCTAGTTAATGTTGAATTATGTGTGGTAACAGCTAGTGATTTTTTCCGATGGTTAAATCTTTAGTGTTCACTTTATTCCGAACGACCTATATCTAAAAACGGTTTAGTAAATTTGATAATATTGCTTGTAATTTACTTTGTATTTTATCATGTAATACAGAATTTATGAGAATGCTAGTGTCGTCAGCAAATAAGATAGATAGCAACTATGTCAGATTTTAAAGAGTCAGTTAAATTAACTTAGTTGATGGGTAGGTCATTTATAAGAGCAAGACAAAGTACAGTTCCAGAATTGAACCTTGTGGCATGCCATGAATAATTTGTAAAGGGGCTGATATGAAATTATTTGAAGTTTCATTTGAAATGACAGTCATTTGATAACGATTGGTGAAGTAAAACTTGATCAAGGAGTTGAATTGCAATTTACACTACACAAATTTAATTCCTGATTAAGAATATTGTGGTTTACACAAAGGTAGGTTGCAGAAGATGCCTAACATATTATTTTTATTTAAGGTATCTAGTACGATAAACGTCGATCTATGAGTAGCATGATTTGTGGAAAAACCCTTCCTGAAGGTAAATTGCGAAGGTGTTAGTATTTTATTAGCTTCAAAATCTATGATTTTAGAGAAGAACAAAGCTTTGGGTCTATAATCTTCTTCCCTACAACCTTTTTATAAAGATTGGTTTCATTATTGCTGCGTCATCTCTTTAGGTAATAATATTCGTTTTCGTTGAGTAAATGAAGGATGTGAAGAATGACCGGCAATATTTCTTTATATAAACATTAAATTTTAATGCATTTTCTTGGCTTGTAGATGTGAGCCGCGTCTGAAGATTGTCTTTCGACGTTTCGGCAGTCGTTGCATCTGCCATCATTATCTGATGATGGCAGCTGCAACGACTGCCGAAACGCGGCTCACACCCACAAGTCAAGAAAATGCAGACAATGGCTGCGAAAACCTGCGATCTATTACATTTTACTGTTAGGTGCGTATTATTGGATGAAATTGATACTGGGAGTTATTTACTATTTATTATTTGTTGAGAAAGAATTTTTATCGTAAAATTTAAATTAGTTAATTATTTCATTGTTACGCTTTAATTTTTCGAATACCATGTACGTAATGAAAGGTAAAGTAATTAGCTATGGTCCTATTGAAATATTTTCAGTTAAATCTGGTCAAATTTTTACTCAGGAAGGAATTAAGAAAAATCATCCTAAGAAGTGACGCAGGCTCTTTTCAATCTTTCAAGGAATTAGCCTGAGTGAACCGTACTATTGCTAATATGACTTACTGGAATGTAGATTACATGAGAACATTTTTTAAAGTAGAATACTTGTTGCCTATGTCGTCGAAGACTTAGGTTTTAGCAAGTGTGTAATGGATATAATTTGTTTAGGTGTTACTGGGTTAAATTCTACATCAGGAAAAGTTAATGTATGCTCTATGTTCAGATACTCAACACCATTGAGACGTAATGCTTTTTAAACGCTTCAGCCATTTCTTATGGATCGTTAATCTCTTTGTTGGCGGTTTTCATTTTACCAATATTTATTCTCATTTTATGTGATTTGCCCAATTGAAATAAGTTTAATGGGGAAATGTTAATAAAATATATTAATAAAAATGAGTGAATATTGTTCAACATACTGTCCAGCTGTGTACAAGACGAGAGGCAGTTCCAGTCTTGCAATGCCAGTTATTCTAGGAAATTTGCTGTTTAATGATTGTCTTGTCATCTGATTTTTTTTTGTCATATGAGAAGGAAACATTGTGTTACTTTTGTTTGGAAGGGTTACTATCTGACCATCATGGTTAGATAATCCATTAATTATGGGAATTACATTGGTAATGTCTGCAAGGTCCCTTTACTAAGAAAATATTATCAATGATTGAATGAGTTAAGTTTGTGATGCGAGTTTGAAAATTAACTGTTTGAAATATATTAAAAGTTTTTAGCATATAAATTAGCTGATATTTAGGACTGCAATCTGTTGTCACTACAGAGCACATTTTTAACTGAAAGTTTTATAGTTTTGTCGAGATAATTTCTAAATTAGTGATACATATGTTGACATTACTCGATGGTGATCTCTATAGCAATAATTATAATTTGAAAGGAACAACATTGTAACATGACTGGCTCAGCATTCAAAGTCTTTTTCAACACAGCGAGGTTAAGTGAAGTGGGGTACTTTTTCCTACATATCTATATACAGGATGTTTCTTAAATAGGGGGACAAACTTCACATGCGTGTTCCCCTAGAAAAAAGAAGACGAAAACATGTTATGCTGAAGATATTGTTTGTTTATGTCAAGTGGTGTATCATTTTTCAAACAAGTACGAACTTAATGAATCACAAATTGACGCAGTATGTAAATAGCATTTATGCAAGGTATCGGAATTATAACAATGTTACAGGAAATGCTCTGCAAAATGATATGTGAACAATAATACAACTGTTAGTTACAGAAATGTCCACTCATGTTCACACTCTTATGTCGTACGTCTCAAACAATACAGTACCTCCGTTTCCAACAGTTCCTTCCTGGCCCTCTGTAGCAGCAACCGAACCTTTGTGTGCGTTTTACACGAAAACGATAGGTCCTAGACAGTTGCAACAAGA